>WIQG01000663.1:0-41506 GCA_014925785.1 Mycena galopus ATCC 62051
TTGAATGAAATTGTACAGTATTTCGATCAATTCGGCGGTCACGCATCGCGCACCCCATGTGCCGCAACAAATTTTGGTCTTGGTCACTAGTCACAGCGCCCAGTGCCGAATTCAAAATCCATGACATCTGGGCCAAATCTTCCTTAGAGGTGCAAAAAAGGCGGAATTTGCAGTTTGTTTTGTCTCGAGTGCCAAATTTTTGAGGATGTCACGCCAAAATTGGCTGGTTGCTGAGGTGCCGAATCGGTGTTTTCGGTCACGGGTCACAACCCATGCCGAATTGATCGAAATAGTACAGTATTTAGTTTGTGGTGATCAAATATATTCGATACTTCCAATTCAATGGCGGACGAACGTACTATCTCACGATTTACTCGTAACGATACCATCGATCGCGCCGGGCAGGATTTTTCCACCATCCTCGATATGACCAAGATTTATCAGCACAATCAACCTGTTGCGGCAGCAGTTTCAACTACAAAGGCTGCAAGTTACTTGCTTTGATTTTTAAGTATCAAATCTCAATCTGCTGCAGGCAAAGAATTCGAGGGCTCCCACGTTGAACTGGCGAAGTGTGAAAGGGCTGATGAAGGAGACTGAACAGACGCAACCGCCGACCCAAACTGCTACTACCACAAACTTGGAGGCCATCCCAACGGCCACAAGAACGGCCACGTGTGAGCTTGGGCTCGCTGCCCTCAATTGCGAGGAGGACGAAAACAACAGAAGACCACCTTCTGAGTCGACTGATCATGAGAGCACAATTAGCTCACGACGCAATGGTGTTGATATCACGTTGTTATTTTTCCGTGATATACTCTCAGATGTGCCGATCTCCGGTGCAAATGAGATTAGAAATCTTGTTAATTGGTCAAAGTGGGCAGCAGGGGGCTCCAATATCAAAACAAAGGAAGCGGGGGCGACGATGTGGGAGGGGGAAGTAGATATACTCGTTTTGCAACTGTTTTTGCGCCAGATGTTTATAAAAATAAAATGATAAACCGTTTATGATGGGCGGCGGGATTATAAACAGCGCCCTAGAGTGCTACCAAGCATTTCTCTACCTCTATTCACCAATTTATAAACCCAGCATTGTTTCTATTATGTTCAAAAAGATTTCAACAGAGCAATGGCTCAAGCCCGAGTATTACGGTCCCTCGACCGCATGCAGATAGTTAAAGTATGTCCTCCGTCTATAAATCTTCAACCTCGTTAGACAGTCTTGTATTCAAACCCTGCTCTAGGTATTTGTTTTGCCGCTTTTCTCCCGGAAATTAATCTCCCTAAAATTAATCCCATCGTAAATTGAATCTTGCTTAAATTTGATCTTCTTCGAGTAACTTGGTCCCAAACAAAATTCTGGATTAAAGTTGACCGTCGCCCACCCGTGAACTACGGGACGCACAGCCCTAATAATGGGAGTGGAGTGAATGCTACTCAGGGTCCAGGCGCATTAACCACGCCGCTGATCGATAAACGCCTGAGAGTGTGGGCGGTTTTGCGCCCCACTAGCCTCTTGAAATAGGTCTGTACTCCAGGGTTGATAATGACAGACGCGAACTCATGAGGTGGGCCGAATGGAAGCAAAAGCTGATCGATAAACGCCTGAGATACTGCGGGCAGTTTTGCGGCCCACTAGCCTCTTAGAATAGGTCTGTATTCCAGGATTTATACGCGAACTCATGGCTCGAGCGTAATGGAAGCAAAAGTGATGGCAGGGCTTGTACGGCAGTGGCCGATTGTGCGGACTCGGAATGGGAGCCGAACATTGGAACTTTGCCGATGATTGATGGAAAAAGATACAATATTGCACAACATGTAGTTAAAGTTGAGCATGGCCAATCCAGAAACTTCATAAGTGAGTCGAAACTGATTTCGGACGTATGTCCGCCAGGATAAACAACATGTGAAAGACACGTAGTTCAATAATGATAAAATGACTTCGTTTTAGCACTCCCGTGATTGAGTTTGAGGGGCAGAAACGAAGGCCTGGAGCTTGGAAGTGCATCTTGGCTGAGGTACCCCGAATATACTCTATTGCGTGCCGCGATCCGATGAGAAATCCTCCACCCGTGTTCTCACCTCCCGAAAGGTCGGACCATCTACAAGTGAGAAGATCCCAAATCATTTGGGAAGGGCGACTTGAGGTCGAAGTTAAGCGCGGGCCGAAACTGACTTGAGAAGTGAGTTCCAGGGAAGTTCTAACAGACACGGATGAAGTTAAAGTTAGAAAGAGGCCCAGGGTCGCGTCGTCCTGAGGTCCATGATCAAATTTGCGCCGAAGTGAAAGCCTTCCGGACCTTGGAAGCCTTAAGAAATACAAGCTGAGGGACCCAGCCAAAACATATTACGCGAACGAATAATCATGATAGTGAAAACACGACGTTCCAATGGATGTATTGTTGCAGCATACTTATGACCAGGCAGGGAGCGAGTTGCGAACGAGATGGTAACATGGCGGGCAGTCCGCTTTCAAAAACGAAGATTCGTGAGTGAATTATTGCACGATGATACGGTAAATCCAGGTCCACGGGATTTATTCTAGTAACATTACGTAGTGAAAGGGCGAAGGGGGCAGCACACTAAGCAACGCAGTTCTTTCAGTTTTTTTCTTGGTACGATATGTCTAGCGCTCTCACTCCCACCCACGACGTTCATTGAATTGCGGGGGGCATGTCGCTCAGGCTTGGCAGCTCGATTCAAACCTCGCATAAATTTATGCCGCTCGGGCTCCCGCTAGGTCCTCACGTTTAGGTTTTTACGGAGAACCAGATGACCTTTGGTTTCGGCCTCTATTTGACACGCT
This sequence comes from Mycena galopus ATCC 62051, assembly GCA_014925785.1. NCBI lineage: Eukaryota > Fungi > Basidiomycota > Agaricomycetes > Agaricales > Mycenaceae > Mycena > Mycena galopus. Next base: position 2,807 of record WIQG01000663.1, read on the forward strand.
TAACAGCCGCTGAATAGGTTTATCGTTCTAACTTCATTCCAGAATCCGCGCCTTTACTCCGGTTTTCTCCAAGCTCATGAGTCAACACCCTCGATCGACTTCGTTCGTTATGAAGATGCCTAGGGCCAGAAAATATCTAAGATTCAAATATACCTCGGTTCTAACTCTAGATTCGTTTTCCTCCAAGCTGTTGATTCTTTCAGGTGCACTGACGATGAACGTAAATATGGAGCCCTTGTGCGCTCTCCGATCCCAAATGATATCTGCCAGTGGAGCTACGTGTAATAAGTAGTAACGGTGTAGGGTTTACCTTTTGGCAACTCGAAGCCCTTCCAAAAGGCTCCGATGACCGAAGAACGGTCCGCTTGTTTACTTCTGGTGTGACTTCGAATTGAAAGTGATGAAAGACCTTCCTACTTTCTCCGTGAAATATCTCACATGTGTTCCATATAACTATTTCCAGGGCCAGCATTGTCTCACTGTCAGGGAATCTGCCAGGAAAAGATCAGAAGGTGGAGTTGCCTAAAACGTTCCAGGTTCGCAGACCTCAGGTATAAAGAGGCCTGTTTCTTTCGGTCAACAGCATCAACACATTCGATCCTCAGCATGTTCCAAACCGCACCTGTGGTCGTCCAGACCTCTAACTTCGGTGGTGCCCAGGGCACTTCTTTCAACGACAACGCGACTGGTCCGTAGTTTCTTTTGTCCTTTTTTTTTTTTGAAATTGTACCCTTCATTGACCTCGACCGCAGCGAGCAACTTCCCAAATGTCGATCCCGGACTCACGATCAATCCTACGCACCCCATCAAGAAGGTGGACATCCGTAGTGGCTGGGTCGTCGACTCTATCACCACCACGTATGCTCTGAGTGACGGGTCCACCAAGGTCATCAGACGCGGCTCCGGTGACTCTGGGGGCACCTTGCATAGCGTCGTCCTCAACGGTAGGCCGTTCCTTTCATCCTCAGTTCGCGTATATTGATCTTAACAATACCCAGACAACGAGATTATCTCCCAGATCTCCGGTTTCGCCGGGCCTTTCGAATTCTACCACAACAGCCTCCTCATCCGGGTGCAACTCGTGATTTTTGACACCCATACCGGAGCTGTCAGAGTCGTAGGGGTACGTAGGGCTCCTTTCTTGCGTTCCTTTCTTGATTTTATTTCTTACCGTAACACTATAGCCATTTGGCGGCGATGGCCAGTACGGTCTAGCCCAAGGCAGGCTCTTTTCTGTTTCCACCCCGTTGGCCTTCGCAGGCTTCGAGACTGCCGGTAGCCAGCAGAGTATGTCCACGATGTTGATTTGATGATGGGTATACTCATTTCCGACGTCTTTAGCCGGAATTTCCGGAATCTCGATCGTGAAAAACAACATGGCCGAGTGAGAGCCGGGCCGTTTCGGCATTACCATCACTATGGAAGCGAAAATAAGTTTTCTCTCGTACGAATTGTAAAAATGTACAAATGCGATTGTATTGTGATTTTGCGAACAACTTTTGAACGACTCAACTTGACGAATGAGATACTTACCGGCGAATATTTGGCGAACTACTATAATTCTGAACTCATGGAACTCATGCTCATGCCTTTTGTTTTAAAACTCACGATTTTTGAATGGAATACAAGAGTGCGGCGGGGCGACCACCACTTTGGTCCACGAGGACGTGTTGAACCCATCACTGGGGTTCTTTTACAGAGAAGTGAGGGGGGTCACGGGGGTGTGAGCGTCGCTGCGTGGCAGTTGCAAAAATTTTGCCTTTGCCCCTAAGCCTTTTTGGGACGATTACTTTTTTGGGAAGCTTCGGCGGAAGGACGGCAGTCAAAACGGTGCCGAAATGCTGTGCCAATTTGAAAAATTACAAGTCGAGCATACAAAACATACAGAACTGGTGTGGGGCATAGGTAGGGTAAAAGGGAGGAGGATAAGAGGGGTAGGAGTAGTGATTTGCAGGGCCCGGCTCGGCCTGATTGCCCGGGCTCGGGCTCGGCTTGGGCGGGCTTGGGCTTCAGATTCTCCAGGCCCAAGCCCGAGCCCTGGGTGCAGGGCCTGAAGCCCTGAGCCTGGGCCCAAGCCCGGGCTTTTTAATTAATAGCGAAAAAAAAAATGCAAACTAGATTGATGGTACTTACATGTATCTGAGGTGTCCAATATATGTCTCTGCAACAGGAATATGGTGGTGAATAAATTGTTAGTGAATGGCATGGCAGGGCAAGTTTCAAATCATCATGACAAAAGCATGATAGGCGAAGCTCGGCTGATCGGCAGTCGGTCTGCACTTGGGAACGTGCGAGCAATCCACAATTTGTTCAAAACTGAACAGTCTTGCGTGGGGTAAGTTAGTCTGGAATAGAAAAAGTTTGAAGGGTAGTGTTTAATTTGTTTATGGTCTATGTAGATAAATAAATATATACAGGCCCGGGCTTGCTGGGCCTGGCAGGCCTGGCATTCCTCAAGCCCAAGCCCTAGGCCCGCCAAAGCCCTGCAGCGGGCTCGGCTCGGCTTGACCAAGCCCGGGCCCGGCTCGGCCCGGCTTGCGGGCCTAGGCCGAGCCCTTGAAATCACTAGGTAGGAGAGAGAAGGGGAGAATGGGCGACAGACTGAGGTCGCGGGGGCCAAGGAACGAGTTACACGAACACGGAGCTGCATGGTGCGAGCTGGAGGATCTTGGCATCGAGCGCGTGCTGCTGGCAAGGCGGGAGGAGCTGGTGACGGGCGTATAGGATGGGCTGTCGGGGATAGAGATGTACGTGATGTGCGTGGGTCGGGGAGGTGTATGCGGCTCCTGCTTTATGAGTCGACGCTCGCCGACAGTCTCCACCTCCTCGTCATCCTCGTGGTGTCGTGCATGTGCACGCAATTTCTTGATCGTGTGACGGTTGGTGAGGATTTGCATCTCGGGCAATGGCGAGCGGCAGCGCTTGTTGTTCATGACGGCGGGCTGGGAGCGCGAGGGCACACGAGGTGGGGACGGGGACGGGGACGGGGAGTAGCGTAGAGCTATCTTCTGGGCGAGGGGGAGGTCGCGGTCATGTTGAGAGGCCGTGGGTGAGGGAGGGAGTGGGGTGAGAGCCGCAAGCCAGGCGGCCCGCTGGTGCTGAGCGGCGCGTTCGCGTTGAGTAGCTGACTGAAGGTGCCGGAATGGGGCAGTGAACTCGTGTGAAGCTTCCCGAGGTGCGCATTGAGGATTGTGAGGTTCGCATCGATAGGTGGGGGGGCGGCATCCATGGGCCTTTCTGTGCCTACTTTCACCCCTATGTAAACCGACAGCTGGAACCTGAAACACATGCAAAAAAATCTATTCAATAACCGCAGCAAGCAGTCAAACGGGCTCCTCCTGTATAGGCCACACTGAAGGAAAGCATAAATTCCGAGTGCTACCGAGCCTTCCTCTACCCCTATTCACCAATTTATAAACCTGGTATTGTTTCTACTATGTTCAAAAAGATTTTGACGAATTTATTATGGCTCAGGCCCCCGAGTCGAACGGGCTCCTCCTGTGTAGGCCACATTGTGGGAAAGTATAAATTCCATGCAGCGCACATCCGAGTGCTACCAAGCCTTTCTGTACATCTATTCGCTCATTTATAAACCTGTATGATTTCTGCTGTGTTCAAAAAGATTTTGGGGAAGTATTTTCGGATGGCTTGGGCCTGAGTCAAACAGGCTCCTTCTGCATAAGGTCCAGAGAATACGCACTATCAGATACAGAGCACTCTGAGTGCTACCAAGCCTTTCTCTACCTACTTTTGTCTCTTCTGAAGAGACATCTGATATTATGTTTACAGTGCTAAAAAGAATTTGGAGACAGCATCATGGCTTGGGCCGGAGTCGAACGGGCCCCTTCTGCATAAGTTTTGTATTTTGTAGCCCGAGATGTAATGCAGATGCACATTCAAGTCTGACCAAGCCTTTCTCTTCCCATTTCTCCCCAACCTAACTTACTCAATATGTATTAGTAGCCTTTTTACTGTGCCAAAAAGACTTTGTTTAGTTGAGTAATGGCTCAGGCCTGAGTCAAACAGGCAGTGTCTGCATGATATATATCACGCACCAGCATTGATGTTATGAGATGCAGATGCACTCCAAGTGCTACCAAGCCTTCCTGTACCCCCTTCCGTCTCTCTATAAGCTCTGTGATATTTCTGTGGGTGTTGGAAAAAATGATTTTGGACTGTGTATGGCTCAGCGCTCAGCCCTCTGGCAGGCCCGAGTCGACCGGGTGATGTCTTCATAATTGAGCAGAGTCACAATGTTAATTATAATGAGTTGCGGAGCACTCCGAGTGTAAGGGTTCCTCTCCATTTTATACCATTCCAAATGACTCGCAATAGTTTACGTATATATTCTTTAGCTACGATCTCCTTTTGTATTAGTTTACTCGCGTTACGTAACGACACTACACTTTGCTCTCAAATACTATCTCGCCTCTTCTCTTTTGGTTCACGGCTCTGCCCGAAGCCTAAGGACGAAGGACCGGCGAACTCACAGAAGCAGCAGCTCTCGTCTGATACTCGGCTGCAGCAACACTTGACGCGTATCTCCCTACGGCTCGTGACGTGGCACGACACTCCCCGTCTCTAACTCTTTCACCTCCGTACGAATATCGTCAGAGGCAGAGCTCTGGAGGAGAGTGGAATATCCAACTCCTAACCAGTAGCTCGTGTAAGAGTGGACTGTAAGAGAAAGGTCTACCCCACATACGCTGCGCTTGTGATCAGCCAGGACGGTGTCGCTCGTTCGCTCTACCCAGGAGACGCCTAGGTCTCACAAAGTGGACAAACTGGGAAGTACTCGAGCACCCTGCCAGATCACTCAACAGAAAATCCTCCCGTTAAGTTTCGAGGTCGAGGAGGAACCCGCACTATCGATACTCCTCATCAGGAGTCCTTGTCTACTTCTTCAAGGCTTCACGCGCCGACTCGTTCTTCAATCGCCCGGACTACGGCTATTAGGACTGCGGAGTCGGGTATCGATTCCTTGGACTCGTGGAGATCGTCACCAGCTCCAAAGAGCCGGTCAGTATCCAGATCCGTTTCACCAAGGAAACAGTCTGTTTCCGAACGCGCTAGATCTAAAATCAGGAGCCGTCTCTCCTCTCGTCACTCGAGTCAACCCTCTACAATATTCAAGGGTGTGCTACAGAACACTCACGCACGAGTATCTACCTCTGACTCGTCCTCATCGACTTCTCGCGCACCGGCGATTAGCCAAGCCCAACCTGTTAACGTTACATTCGGATCAGCTTTGAGTCCTCATAGGAAGCTGGAGTTTGAATCTCGATCGCAATTTAAGGTGGATCCCCCCCTTAAAGCTTCGGTTGACTCAATGTTGTCTACGATCGTCATGCCTCTAGAGCAGGAGGAGCTGCACTCGGGAACGGATCCGAACTATTTGGCGTCGCCCATGTATCAACTTCGGACAGAATATATCACAGATACGGAAACTAACACTTCCATTTGTCAAAGGGTGAATGGGTTTGCCAGTAAGAAGTCCTTGGAAAGAGGAAGATGTGATTGACCGAGGGAGAACTCCGTCTTCGTCTTCTCGCTCCCGACCACGGTTCGGTCTGGAACCCCGTTTCGCAACGAGAGTACAGGAAACTGTACAGGAGATGCAGGGCATTCTTCAGAGCGGCACGGTTGATACCCGGATGTTCTACACACTTTCTGATTGACCCGCACGGTGCTCTACTCGCGGTGCTATTCGGAGCGAGGGAATTAGATGAATTGAATGTGGCTTGGATAGGATTGAGCAAGTGTTTAGAGTTAGCACATCGTTACTTGGACAAGTACGAGGGCCAGATCAAGTTTCTCGACGAGGATCGGAGGCCCACGTCTCCTTCCTCCACGGACCCGGGTATCTATGAACGCTTTCCCGTCAATAAAAGTCGGGAGTCGCAATTGACTTACCTGTTTGACAATGTCCCTCATCACATCGATCAACATCCGGATAGCTACGACCGGGACACCGGTTACCTACCCCACGAACTTCCCGCTTCTTTGTCCTTAAAAGCTGCTTTTCCAGATAGAGGTTTGGAGGAATATCCGTCGACTGTCTATTACTCAGCTAGAGGAGTTCGACGTGAATTCGATGCCAGAAAGTACCCGGATGAACACTCGGCGAATCAAGCGTATTTTTCCAGTCGGCAAGAGGAAGAGGAAGCATATGCTCGTAGAGAAGAATCGGAGTCGGAAGTGGAGAAAGGAGGTCCTACCTTGGAAACTATTCCTCCTTCTGGCTTATACTGGTCGAATCCCTCTGCGACCCACGCTACCCTTAGCAGCAATATTCCTTTTAAAAACCAGGAAGCATTCTTTCCTCGTCCAGCTCCTAGGGATGCGCAATATAATGTCCCGAATCAGCCATTACCCGATACATTAAGGGGTTTAGCTTCGACTCGTCCCCCGGTTTCAATGACTCTGCTAGCCAAGCGAGGAATTTCAGATCGGACTTATCGGGTACGGATAGATTTTCTAGATGGATGGGCAATTCGTCAAATAGGGGACGCTCGGTAGCTTTTGAGACCCCTGCTGGAGCAGAGAGCTGGAGAGACGAACCTCCTCATTGGAACACGTCTCAAGGGTCCCCAGGTGAGCGTGCCAGGAGTGGTTCTCATACACACGGTCAAGGTTCTCAGACACACGGTCAAGGATCAAGACCCGCGAGTAGTGCATTCGCCCAAGGTTCCTCCGGCGCGAGGTTCTCGACTAGTGGCCATCGCAGAAGCGAAGGAGCATCGGCGGGAGGTAATCCCCCCAATGGAGGAGGGGATGACGGTAGCGATGACCTAGGCCGTGGTGGCGACAGACAAGGAAATCCCCGACACCCTTCTGATCAACCGAATACTCCTTCTGGTCCTCCACATTCAAACCCTAGAGGTTTGGGTGGAGGAGGAGGCGGTAACCCTGGTGGAGGCGGCGGCTCTGGAGGAGGGGGCGGCGGTAACGGACCGGGTGACTTGGGAATGACGGGGAACTCGACACATTTCCCATACGTTGCTCCCGGGGCCCCTATGGTACTGTCGTCCCCACCATCAAACCGGAGTTGAAGATCGATCAGCTGCCCGCTTGGGATGGAGGGCACCATACGGCGATTGACTATTTCTGGGATATTGGACAGATAGCGGCTCTTCAAGGCTGGATGCCTGAGGCTCTCGGGTTCTGGCTCCCTACGCATTTAGTGAAGGATTCGGCTATTCACTTTTGGTTCACCACCTTATCCAGTCATCATCAACAAGAGATGAGGTCGCATTACCTGCACTACTTAAGAGTTATCAAGGAAAGCTATCTGGGCAAGAAATGGCAGACTGTGATGAATCTGGAGTACGACCAGATGTTGTTCCGACAAGCAGGTTTCGAAAGAGAATCTCCGCAGTCTTTTATAGGGCGTAGGATCAAAGCTACTCGCCTTCTGGCGAATTCTGACTATAGGGGCCCACAAGAAGTATTCCTAATTCTCAGGCGTGTGCCTATCAGTTGGAGTACGATTTTAGTAGAGAAGAGTATCCTCTCTTCCGAGGAGTTATACGAATGCGTGAATGAGCATGAAGCCGCGTTGGTAGAAGCCGTACGAAGAGACACTTCGGACTATGTTTCCATGCAAAATCTGACGTCCACTCTACGGAAGTTAGGATTCACCCAGGCTCCCATTCCTCCTCGAAGAGCCCATCACCTTACCTCGGACGATAGAGATAGTTTGGCCGTCAGCTTTAATGAAGAAGACGTTACTCCCAATGAAGCTTCGAAGGTCAATGAACAGGAGGGTGTTGAGACGTTGAGACAAGTTTACCAAGCATTGAAGAAGCGACAACGAGCGCCGCTGAAAGGGGGCTATCCTTTCAAGAAGAACGACCATGTGGGAACGAAAATGAGCAAAGACCCTCCGTCTCCTTGCAAAGTCTGTGGGAGCGCGCGTCATTGGGACCGCGAATGTCCCGACTGGGAGGTGTACCTGGAGAAACAGAAGCGAGGAGTTCTCCTCGCTGTAGCGGACTCCATTTCCAAGGAGCAGGAAGTTCTATACCATAGCGCTTATTGCGTCTTATAGGAGGAGAGAGTTCAAGACGGGTCTTTTTAGAGACAGCAGTTCAGGACGCAGCGCTCATGAGTGTTGGCAATCCCCCAATGGAACATGAGCCCGAAGAGGATATACCGGCAACTGGATCATTCGCACAGGACAACTTAGAAAATTCGATGATGGAGGAGGAGGTCGCAATCCTAGAGCGAAGTTGGAAGCATGCTTTCAAAGTACAAATGGAAGAAGTCGAAGACGAATATTGGGAAAGCGATGCATGAATGCTGAAAGCTAACACTTTCGTCATAGAGGCTGAGGAGGAGATCCCGAGAGTGGCGGCTGAAGAGGAAGAGGAAATGCTAGAGACGGAGGACGATACAACGCTTGAGTTACCCCCTAGCCCCGAGGAGCTGGTCCCTGTGGAAATTAAGGCGAGACGCCAGTCGCCTCCAGGGGAATCTGCCATAGGCATATCTGTGTTGTCCGTTACAGGATGGCTAGGAGATTTAGGCAATGAGCAGATCGACCTCCGGCTAGACTCATGTGCCGACATCACCTTAATATCGGAAGAATGCTGGAGGTCTTTAAAGAATCCCCCTCCTATTCACGAAGGGCGCAAGATGAATTTAGCGCAGCTGACAGACTCTGGCACGACTATAAAGGGATATGTACGGCTCAAAGTGCTCATGTTGTCTTTGGATGGAGAACTTCTATCAACTGAGGCAGAAGCCTATGTCGTGAAGGGCATGTCAGTACCTTTGCTATTGGGGGAAGATTACCAGCAGAATTACGAGCTTTCGGTGACTCGGAACGTAGAGAAAGGCACAAGGATTCAATTCGGCCGACATCCCTACGAAGTGGAGGCTGTGGGAGTAGATGCACCTGTAGATTCTTCTAATCTCCATGCAATGACGGCTAGGTTAACTGCTTTTGTGAGCGAGACCCGTATTGCGCACGCACATAGGAGGGCAAAGACAAGACGCCGTCGTAGGATCCTGAGGAATGGGAAAGAAGGGCGTACTGTGCGAGCTGTTGAGGATGTATTGATAAAGGCCCATTCCACTCATCTAGTAAAGGCGGATGGGAACTTCGGCACCGACCCCGAGCGTGAATGGCTAGTAGAGAAGCAGTTGTTGGCCAACGCCGAGGACTCGTTTTTCAGTGTTCCGCCAACGTTGATAACAGCTTGCAAGACGGTGTTGCCCGTCGGCAACCTCAGTGATCGTCCTCGATATGTTCGTCGGGGTGAGATTTTGGGAGAGCTCACCGACCCCAATGCCTTCTTCGATAAACTGGCTAGCGTGGAGGAGCTGTCTGACATGAAAATGCGTGTGTCGATGATCGGCGCCGTGATCCAAGCGAGGTTAGAAGACAACAACAATCCTGGTGTCAGACACAGCGCGGTGCCAGATGATATCAGGATACGCACTGACTTCGGAACAGGGGTACCTCCTATGGAGGAGAATGTGTACAACGGCGTCCACATTCGAGATATACACGGCGAAACCCCTAGGTCATTTCCGAAGTCAGAGATTCCAATTTCTTTATCCAGCACGGAGAGCGAAGAATCGGAGGACTACGGGCCCAAAACTGCGGCTATGCCGGACGCGACAGTGTACCCCTCAGCCAAGATGAGAGAGTTGCTAGACGTAGGAGATTTACCCAATTCTCTCAAGGAGCGAGCATGGAACATGCTGGAGAGGAGGATAGGAGCTTTTGGATTTGATGGTCGGTTGGGTCATCACTCCACAAAGGTACATGTGCGGACCAAGGTTGATCAAGAGCCGATTGCCGTTCCGATGTACACTAGCTCCCCCGAGAAGCGTAAGGTCATTGATGCCCAGCTCGACCAATGGTTCCAACTGGGGGTTATAGAACCGTCAATCAGCCCATGGAGTGCGCCGGTAGTTATAGCCTATCGGAACGGGAAGCCGCGATTCTGTGTTGATTATCGGAAGCTGAACTCGGTGACCATAGCTGATGAGTTTCCGATCCCGAGGCAGAGCGAGATTTTACAAGCTTTGTCAGGGGCACAGGTCATGAGTGGTCTAGACGCTCTGTCAGGCTTTACTCAACTGGAGATGGCAGACGAGGACATTGAGAAGATGGCGTTTAGGACGCATCGGGGTCTATCCCAGTTTCGACGAATGCCTTTCGGACTGCGGAATGGGCCTTCGATCTTTCAGCGCGTAATGCAAGGAATCCTAGCCCCATACCTGTGGCTATTCTGCTCAGTTTACATAGACGACATTGTGGTGTACTCGAAGACTTACGAGGACCACATTGACCACTTGGACAGGGTTCTAGGCGCCATAGAAAAGGCGGGAATTACGCTGTCGCCAGCTAAGTGTCATCTGTTCTACTCTTCTATCCTTCTGTTAGGGCACAAGGTCTCCAGACTCGGACTGTCAACTCACTTAGAAAAAGTGAAGGCCATACTGGAACTGGAGCGCCCGAAGAAACTATCGCAGCTTCAAACATTCTTGGGGATGGTCGTCTATTTCTCCGGGTTCATACCTTATTACACCAACATCGCCCGCCCCTTATTCAATCTCCTAAAAAAAGGGGCGAAGTGGGAATGGGGACCGGACCAGGAATATGCGTTTTGGGCGGCTAAAGAGGCATTGCGGAGAGCCCCAGTGCTAGGACATCCTGTGGAGGGCTTACCGTATCGCCTGTATACGCAGGTGCAGCGCTACAACAGATCCAACCCATCAAGGTCAAAGACTTGAAGGGTACAACAGCGTATGCCCGTCTGGAGAAGGCCTACAATTCTGGCTTGCCACCCCTGAAGCTTACCACAACCCTCTCTCAGAAAATCAAAGACGCCGAGCACACAGATGTTTGGGGCGATTCCCTGGATGAGACGACAGTCCACGTCGAGAGAGTTATCGGTTATTGGTAAAGGTCCTTTAAAGGAGCGGAGACCCGATACTCGGCGACGGAGAGAGAAGCTTTGGCGGCGAAGGAAGGGTTAGTACGATTTCAGCCTTTCATTGAAGGTGAACAAGTCCTCCTAGTGACTAATCATTCGGCTTTACAATGGGCGAGGACTTACGAGAATGCGAACCGCCGGCTCGCGGCTTGGGGCGCTGTCTTCTCGGCGTACGCTCCAGGTTTGGAGATAGTGCATCGAGCGGGGAGGAAGCATTCCAATGTCGATCCTCTGTCGCGGCTGCCACGAGAAGCGCCGACGCACTTGTCCCCATTGGAAACAGGGACTACGACGATCTCGATGGATAGTGACCTCGCAGCGGCTCAGGAATCCGCCATGGAAGGTACACCAGCTGCAAGAGCGTCGTTTGTAGCTTGGACGCTGGATGATTGTTTGGAAGGGCGCCGGAGCGCTTTTGCAACAACAAGGAGCTAGAATAGACCGGTCTCAGAAGTTGGGGGGGTAGGACCAGGAGCCCCAGAATCAGACACATTTTCTGGGGAAGAAGCAACTTCTGGTGTCACGGACGTCCATAACGAAGCGGAAAGGCAGCTGGAAGAGACCGAGGGTTCAGATGATTTGGACGAAGTCAAGGCTACAGGAGCTTACTGGGAAGCAACACATCGGCCCCTTACGATAAACATCGGGATGGATCCGAAGTATCGGGAGGAATTTGTAGCGGACTATGCGAAAGATCCCAATCTTCGGTCCATCTGGGGTAGTCAAGGAGTGGATAAAGCCTTTTGGAAACCGGGTCAGCGCTTTTTCAAGAATGAAGAAGGTCTGCTATTCTTTAGGGATGCAGATTACATGCCTCGTCTCTGCATACCCAAGAATAGGATCCGTGAAGTTCTGATCGAAGCGCATGAATCCCCTGCAGAATCAGCTCACATTAGCCCGGAGCGCCTGTGGTCAAAACTCAGTTCGAAGTTTCACTGGCACTGTATGAAGAAAGACCTCGAGTCCTTCTGCGATTCCTGTGACATTTGTCAAAAAGTCAAGACAAGGAACTTTTTGCGCTACGGATACCTGATACCCAATCCAATTCCTTCGAAGCCTTACGAATTGATATCCCTGGACTTGATCGTGAACCTGCCGTGGTCAGGAGAATTCAACGCCATACTAGTAGTCGTTGATCGCCTCACCAAGCACGCTTCTTTTATCCCTACCACCTCGGGATTGACGGCTGAAGGTTTCGCGGACCTGTTCGTACTGAATATAGTCTCTCGTTTTGGATTGCCAGACAACATAGTCGCGGACGGGGACCCAAGATGGGCCTCCGATTTTTGGGCAGCAGTAGTATGTGCACTCAAAACGAAGATGTCACTATCATCCTCGCATCATCCCCAACATGATGGTCAGACGGAAAATGTCAACCGACAGCTTGAGACTCTCCTGCGAGCTTACATCGCTAAGGACCGGTCAGACTGGGCAGAATGGCTGAAGATCCTTGAATTTGCATACAATAACAACGTTCACGCTTCTATCGGAGTGGCTCCTTTCCTACTCCTGTACAGCTTCACGCCTAAATCGCCTCTCGACTTCTTGACTTCGGAACACCAGCAAGAAGCAGGGCCCTACGGTATGAGTCAGCAGTCCAGCAAATACCTCGAGAAGTTGAAAATACATTGCGAGAATGCTAGAACCAGTATTGCCCGAGCGCAAGAAAGTCAAGCGAAGTATTATGTATCAGATCCTGTAACTACTGTAAGCAGGAAACTCTCAACGGCACCAAGATGTGGTAGCAGATGTATTACCTGTAACTACTGTAAGCAGGAAACTGGTAATATATGAGTACGATATTCTGTATAAACGGCGTGGCACATACCTCTCAACGGCACCAAGATGTGGTAGCAGATGAGAGGCATACACGTCACGTCACTAGTCATAAGGTCCGCCGTCACATCACGCTACTGTAACGTACCGCTGCAGCGCCTGGAACCAACACACCCCCTCAGGTCCTGCTGCGGTACACCCCCTCACGCTCGTCAACACCCCCTCAACGTAGACCGAGGCCCTCGCAGTGACGGAGAAAGGTGGAGGTCGGCAAGGCTTTCGTGAGAGTGTCGGCAACATTGTCTGCGGAGGAAACGCGCGGGAGGAAGATCTTCTTCTTTTCGATGCAGTCGCGGATATGGTGGTAACGACTATCGATATGTTTAGCGCGGGCGTGGAAGGTCTGGTCGGCGGCGAGGATTCGGGTCGCGTCATTGTCACACAGGATGGGAGTAGGAGTGTCGATGGGAACAGTGACGCCGCGCAACAGCATCCGTAGCCAGCATGCCTCTTTCGCGGCCTCAGATGCGCCAATGTATTCGGCTTCCGTAGACGACAATGTCACGACCTTTTGCTTTCGAGATGCCCAAGATATCGCGCCAGATCCCAATGAGAATTTGTACCCCATGACGGACTTCCGCTTGTCGAGCTCGTTGGCGAAGTCGGCATCGACGTGGCCGAGGAGTTCGATGGGGGCCATTCCGCCGAGCTCAAGTGCCAGGGTCCGTGTGCTCTTGAGATACTGGAGGACATGGATGGCGGCGCGCCAGTGCTCGAAGCGATAGCAGTCGAGGAAGCCTGCGAGATGGTTAACGGGGAACGCGACGTCCGGCCGTGTTCCAATCGCGAGGTACATCAGGCCTCCAATAAGAGCACGATAGGGAGTTTTGGCGAGGCGGTCAGCGTCGAGAGGGCTAATACCGTCGACGGGGCGGCGAAGGCGTTTACCAGCATCCATTGGCGAGGGCACGGGGTGGCATTCGGTTTGGAAGAATTGGGCGGCGAGGCGGTCTATGAGGGCAGTCTGCGACAAGGATATGGTGCGACGTTCTGGATCTCGTACGATGCCGATCCCCAGACAGTACTTGATGTCGCCTAGGTCGGATATGTCCCACTTCGTCCGGAGCTGAGCCTTGAATGCCTCGTTAGCGGCGTGAGTCGGTGCGGCGCAGACCATGTCGTCCACATGGACCACGACGAGGTTTGTGTCGCCGGTCAATTGATCGGTGCGCACGTACACACACCACTCACATATGAGGCGACGGAAACCCCATGCTGTCATTGACTCGTCCATCTCCCGGTTCCAAATTCGCCCCGACTGCTTCAGCCCGTATAAGCTCCGCAACAACATCCACATCCACCCCTCTTTTCCTTCTTCCTCGAAATGTTTCGGTTGTCTCGTGTATTGGACCTCGTCATCGGGTAGGCGCGCGTTTAGGAATGCAGTCTTGATGTCGACCTGCTGGACGTCCCAGTTGCGCGCGGCAGCGATGTGGAGTACGGCGCGGAAGGACTCTAGTCGGGCCGTGGGTGAAGTCGTTGCGGTGAAGTCGCGGCCGTATACCTGGCGGAATCCCTTCACGCAGTATCGTACTTTGTTACGCACGACATTTCCCTCCATGTCGCGCTTGCGAGTGTACATGGCGCGGAGGTCGAGGATTGTTTTATTCGGCGGGACGGCTGAAGGGGGGACAAGCTTGTACACCCCCTTATCGCGTAGCGCGGCCAGCTCCTCATGCGTTCCGTCTATCCACTTGTCGGCGTCGGGCGATGACATTGCTTCCACGTAGGAGTTCGGGTCGTCGGGGTATTCGACGTCGATAGGGTTCTCGCACAGGTACGCGTTGAGGTCCGCAAGCATGGTCGTTTCCTCGCCGTCGTCGTCCTCGGGCGTCGCAGCGATCGTCTCGCTCCATGCGTCGAGTATGCGACGTTCGCCATCATCGTCGACATCGGTGGGGTGCGCGAAGGCGACTCGAGCAGTAGGGCGACGTGTGCGTTCCGACCTACGCAGGATCGACGGGGGATTGGGTGCGGTAGGAGGGAGAGGAGGAGGAATAGGGATGACGTCAGGTGGAGGGGCAGAGGTGGTGAGAGGAGGGTCGTCCGAGGATTGATCGTCGGGGACCGTGGATTCGAGTACGGTGGGCTCAGAGGGACGCGCCGCCAGCAGGTCCTTCTTGAGCTTCACACGCACTGTCTCGTTAGCCTCAATGAACCGGACATCAATGGAATTGTATATCTTCCCGGACGAACGTTCCCAACATCGATATGCCTTCGCTTGCGGTGCGTATCCGATGAGTACGCACTCGATGGACCGGGCACGTAGCTTGGGGTTGTGGCCGCGAACGAGGACGAACGCGCGGCAGCCTATCTCGCGTAAATGGGAAATATTGGGCTTCTTACGTTCGAATGCCTCGAATGGGGTGCGGCCGAGCTGGGATTTGGACGGAGAACGAGCGTGTAGATAAGCAGCAGTGACTGCAAACTCATCCCACAAGAACGGGGGCGCGTCGCATGAGATCATCATTGCGCGCGTCTTGTTCGTGACGGTGAGGTGGAACCGCTCGACTTTCCCGTTCTGTGCCGACGTCCCGGCGGATGTGCACCTAATCTCAATTCCGCGACCCGCGCAGAAATTTTCAAATTCGGTGGACTTGAGTTCGCCGTTGTCGATGTTGTACGCCTTGACGCGGTCTCCGGTGCGTGCTTCAATAGCGAGTTGCCATGCGATGAGAGCTTTCAGCGCGTGTGATTTGTTTGCTACCGGAATACACCATCCCCTCGACGTACAGTCATCAACGATATCCAGCATGTAATTGTTCCTGCTCCTCGACGTGGTGTCGAACGCCCCGCACAGGTCGACGAACACGAGGTCTAGCCTCCCACTTGACTTCTCCCCCTCGCGTATCTTCGGAATAGCTGCTTTAACCTGTTTGCCACGAAGACAGGCGTCACAAGGTGTAGCTTCGGAAGATGTATCGAGGTCCATACCGTCGACCAGTTGGTGCTGGTAGAGATCCGCAACAGCCTGAGGATGGGCATGGCCGAGGCGACGGTGGTAGAGGTCGAGACTAGCGGAGGCAACGGTGGGGGAGGGATCGATGAGGGAACAGTCGAGTTTATAGAGGCCGCGAGACTGGTGGAGCGAGCCAGTGCACACAACTTTGCCAGCGCTGTTCGCGATCCATGTCGAAGATGCGTCAAAGTGGCATGTGAAGGCGTTGTCATGGCAGAGACGGGATACGGACATCAGGCGAATCGCGGCGTTCGGAACGAACAAGGCCATCTGCAGGGCAAACTTGTCGTTTATGATGGTGCCAACCCCCGTGGCGTCGATGGAACTGCCTTGGAAGCCGCGGATGGCACGGGGGGTAATGGGAGTGAAAGTGACGAAGTCCTCGCGGACGGGGCTGATATGGACGCTGGCGCCGGTGTCGGAGTAAAGGTCGTAATCCGACGGGGTCGCAGCGTTTGCTGTGTATTCACCCCAATCCAGCGATATGTGTGGGCCGTCTTCAGCAGCCAGGAAGGCCTCGAGCTCGTACGCGGGATCATCGAACAAAGGTATGTCGTCCGTGAGTAGAGTCGAGGTCGATGTAAAGGCAGCGTTGGCTACGGGAGGGACGATAGGAGGATTTACAGCGGCGAGGCGAAAGCTCTCGCCCGCTATGGTGACACACGCGTAGCCTTCCTTGTCCCGGCTGACTTTGACGTTCTCAGCCTTCTTCTTCTCCCCGCCGCCCGCGCGTCCATCGTCCGCGCGCTTCTTCGTGCGAGCGTCTTCCACGGTCTTCCCAGCCATCCCTCCGCCCGGTGAGACGCAGTAAGGGTACGTGTGACCAGTAGGAGATTTGCAGCTGGGGTTGTTGCAATAGTCGCGCTCCTTCTTCTTAGCGAGGTTGGCGCCCGTGGCGGCGTATGCGGACGGGCCAGACTTGGGCATTTGTTGCTTTGCTGCGAGTCTCGAGGAGATGTATGCGGGGTCGAGGTCGGGAACAGCAAGGAGGGAATCGACGAAGGATGGGAACGGGGAAAGCGCGTGGAGGAGAAGTACAGTGTGGATACCGTCGGCGGTGGGTGCTTCACCGGCCCAGACGGCATCTTTCAGTTCGGATATCCGATCGAGGGTGGCGGCCCACGATTCGGGGTCATCGGCGAACTGGACGGCCATCGCAGCGCGCAGCTTGTTGACTTGGTCGAGGGGGCCACGACGCGTGTGGCGGTCGCGAAGGGTAACCCACGCCGAAGATGCAGTGGCGCAGTGCTGGATGTGCTTCTGTTCGGAAGAAGACACGACGAGATTGATGTATGAGAGCACGGCGATGTCGTTGTCCAGCCACTGTTGGTGCGCGCGCGGGTACATGTCAAAAGAAGGGGCCTCGGAGGTGGGGTCGAGCCAGCGCGTCGCGCCCGCGTGTATCCCGATGTTGCTCCAGAGGCGTTTAGCCCACGGCTGGTAGTTACCACGCTCCATGGACAGCTTGTCCTCTTCCTTCCACGAACCCGGGTTCAGCGTAAGCGCCTTGAAGACCGGACCATGGTCGGCGGCGTAACCGGATGCGGAATCGTACAAGTCAGCGCGGCGAGGTGGAAAAGGACGTGCGTTGGATTCACCGGCTTCGGCAAAGATGGATTCAAAGGATCCGGACTCGTCGATGTATCCGTGAGCGGGCACACGGTGGCCGCCAGGGATGTACGGGCGAGGTTGAGGAGGCGCGTTGTACGTGTTCGTAGGGCGGGCGGGTGTGAACACAGGCGGCGGTAACGCTGAGGTTGCCTGGTGGCTCCCACCGGTCCAAGGGTTCGGGTGCACGCGAAACGGGTTGTTAGACGATAAAGACGGGAAGATCGAGGCCATATTGGGTGTCGCGATGTACGAATGGCGTGATGACAAGAAAGTCGTGGCGCGCAGCGCGAAGTCGTGAATGAAATGAGGGTATCGACCGGCTCCCACTGGGCGAGGCGAGGTACTCGAGGTAGAAAACAGGTCCTGGCGTTCGTCGTCGTCAACGTCAAACTCAGATGCCCATAACCTATCAGATCCTGTAACTACTGTAAGCAGGAAACTCTCAACGGCACCAGGATGTGGTAGCAGATGTATTACCTGTAACTACTGTAAGCAGGAAACTGGTAATATATGAGTACGATATTCTGTATAAACGGCGTGGCACATACCTCTCAACGGCACCAAGATGTGGTAGCAGATGAGAGGCATACACGTCACGTCACTAGTCATAAGGTCCGCCGTCACATCACGCTACTGTAACGTACCGCTGCAGCGCCTGGAACCAACATTATGATCGAGGAAGGAGAGAAGTACTGGAGTTCAGAGTCGGATCCAAAGTGCTCGTCAATCCGCATTCGTTGGAATGGGTTGAATCCAAAGGCGAAGGCGCTAAGCTAGTACAACGATGGATTGGGCCGTTTGAAGTCTTACAGAAAATCAATCCCCGGACTTATCGTTTGAGGTTGGATGACAAGTACCCAGGATTTCCCGTATTCAATTATGATCATATCAAGCCCTACAAGGAAAGCCCAGTCGAGTTTGGAGACCGTTCTACTATGCCCGAGACCCGAGATCACAAGGTCGCAACAGAAGAATACGAAGTTGACAGAATAGTGGGTTCGCGGTACGACAAGAGGAAGAAGACGAAGATGTGGTTGGTTCGTTGGAAAGGGTACAATGCCCAGCACGATTCCTGGCAGTCGCAGCGAGACTTGAGAAATGCTCCGGAAATTATTCGGGAGTACTTGAAGTCCTTGACGAAGCGCACATGATCGGGATTCGGACCATGACATATGCTCCCGCGATCAATCTGCCAACGCATGATGGTAGCGTGGAATTCTCGGCTGTCTGATTCTCTCTTTCTCTCTCACTCTCTCACTCTCCGCGATTCCTCTCGCCGCACTCAACTCTTCTTCTTGTGCAGTCCTTAACTCAGCTCCCTTTTTCTCTCTCTCTATTGCTATCCTCTCTAGATTCTTCTTTCAGTCATCCCGTACGGTTGCTTGGAAAATCCAGCGATACGACGTGATTGGCAGGAGCGCTCAAGTAGTCGGAATATCCACCTCTCGGTCTCCTTATTGGCTTGATATTTCTAAAAGTTCCCACAAATGGAATTCTTCTTTAAATCTGCGAATGGATCTACTCCGACTACTCTATGGACCATCTGAGGCGACGTCCAATGGTGCTCGGTTGGAGGACTCCCTATCGATATCCCAGAGGATGTGAACGTCTACGCGCTGCAACCCAATCATGAAGGATTCAAGAAGGTCCTGTTAGCTGAGGGAGCAGAGGACTACGCCGCCTATTTTCATCCGGGCATGCACTGGCTGGGATGGGCACCCAATACGCCCCTCAATCTTCCACGCGAAAATGGCTCTTCTTGGCGCAACCCAGCGGAATTCGCCTTCCGGAACGAGGAGGTGGAATTATTAGAGAGCTGGATCGATCCCATCGAACTCGGGAGCAGTGAATCCGAATTCGGAGACGCTAGAGGAGCCCTTGTCAGGTATCACCTTCCGGATTACTGGTGTAACATCGCCAGTCATCTGTCGGAGCATCTCAGGAACGTGAGCGAGATAATGGCCGCTAGCACCGAGTGGTACGGGCGGAATTCTCAGTACCCCTCCCTCGCTATCCTACCTGTCACCGTCAACAATGGTACTCTCCGAAGCTTACAGAGTTCGGTGGAGGAAGCAGAGCGACGAGTGCGAGGTACACGTCTGATAGTTCGAAGCCAACTCAGGTGGTTATCGTGGTTCATCGCTGTGAACCACGTGTGGGACCAGAGCCTGGATTATAAAGACGCGGACTTTGTGAACCTGCTCCGGTTGCCGTTGAGGAAAAAGAGGGGCTACCTTTTTAACCTCTCCAGGGATTACCATGAGGCCAATTTCCGGTTCTTGCTAGCTAACGAGGTCCCGTTCCATTACGCTTGGACTAAGGCAGAAGAAGAGACAGGGAGATTCCTTCGTTGCAACCCCCAGTACCTGTCGGAATACGAGGAACTGGCCAGCCGCGGACCTGTCGATGCAACGGGTCTACCGTTGTATCGGTTATGGGAGGAGGACCTCAAGCGTTACAATATTTTCTTCCAGGACGCGCGATCAGGACGCATGGGTTTCGTTGTTACGGGATTCCAGCCGCATTGGGACTGCAAAATGATTGACTACGTTTACTACGGGGCTCAACCCATCGATAGCCGATCCGAGCGACGAGCCTGCGCAGAAAGGTTCAGAGGCCGACTCATCACCGCCAAGTTCGAGGACGGCTCCTCTCAAACTACGTGTACTTTCTTCCGTCAAAACCCCATCCAGAGGAACTCTTCCATCAAGGAACTTTGCATGCCTGTTCAGCATCAGTACCGGCTATCCGACTTTGGCTCGGAGATTGGCGCTATTGAGAAGGACGAGCATGCCTACTTTTACGAGGACCCAAGCATTGTACGCGAACAGTGGAGGACCCGCTGCGCACCTCGTCCCGACCGTTCTTTCAACACCTTCAGCGGCCGAGAAGCCAAGGAGTCAGCCGCCATACCTCCTGCTCCTTCAGGATCGAAGACCGCTGCGTCAGGTCCGGGACAAGGATCGAGTCTGACGCGCGTTGGCACAAACCATTCGAGACCCCGCAGATCTTTGGTTCCTATGTCCCCAACGAGGCGGTCAGGCGGATCAGCAGATGCTGGAGTCACCTCTAGGTGGACGAGAATCAATACAGATGTCGTCAGCCCTCGGAGACGAACCTCTCGGTCCATCAGTCCACGAGACCAGGAAGGATGGAGGAACCAACGAGACCAACGAGGACGATCCCCATTGAGGCGCGAGCCAAGCATTCACGGCGAAGACGATACTCGTCGCTCGCGGTCGCTGAGCTCGCATTCCTCCAGTTCGTACTCCAGCCCCTTTGAGGATGAATATCAGTTGGCTTTGGGCGTCATATACCTCAATACGAGTGAATCAGGGAATTCGGACTTCTTGACCAGGGACGCAGCCATAGACAAGCTAACTCGATGGACGTCAACAGTACTAGGTCCCATCGAACACAGTACATTGGGAGAGTTATCCCTGTGGAACTTGGACTGGTTACGATGCTCCAAGATCGTAGGTGGACACCAATCGTCTCTGTTGCTCTTGAAATACGTGGCCGCTATCGGTAACTTCACCGACGCGACGGAGGTTCTCAATGCTGCTATCAGACATGGCATTCCGTTCCAGATCTTTGTTCTCCAGACTCAGGTGCGACATGTTTGGGTCCCGAGTACCATGAGCGCCATGGAGGCTCGATCTTTGAGCGCTATGTACGCGCCGGGCTATATGGAGATACCCCTGGATTACGGGACGGGGGGAGCCTCGTGCTACACTCGGTATCTCAGGCAGGTAGAGGAGCTATTGCGGAGGCCACACGCCCCTGCGCTCATCGCCCTAGGAGGGGCAGTTAGCTTCATCGTGCAAGCCTATGAAACCGACTTGGTGTCTCGATTCTGCCAAGGTCCTTCGTTACAGACCTCGAGGTTCGGGAGTGGAGCGGTTCGCCTGGATACTTACGAAGGGGTTGAATCTCTGTACACGGCCGACCAAATCTCCGACGGAGAGATCGCGGTTCTCTGCGGGCACATATCCAGGGGAAATCACTTGACAGATGCGTATCTATGGCCTCAGCCACGGTGGATTTACAAGATCAGCGAACACTGGACAGGCGGATGGTCAACCATTTTCCTCAGCTTCATGGAAAACCTCAGAGCTTCAATCATGGATCGCAAGAACTATCGGTGGAGGACTGAGCGGGAATGGCGCAGTTATATCCGCAATGGTAATCGGGGAGGCTTCACTTCCGACATGGCCAGGGATTCAGTCCTCAAGGAGGGGAACCGCTTGATGAACAAGTCGTTTCCGATAGACTGGGAGGGTGCGGCCATCATGGACCTCGTTCTTCCGGAGGTTTATGATAGGGGGGCTCTGTAAGGGTTCCTCTCCATTTTATACCATTCCAAATGACTCGCAATAGTTTACGTATATATTCTTTAGCTACGATCTCCTTTTGTATCAGTTTACTCACGTTACGTAACGACACTCCACTTTGCTCTCAAATACTATCTCGCCTCTTGGTTCACGGCTCTGCCCGAAGCCTAAGGACGAAGGACCGGCGAACTCACAGAAGCAGCAGCTCTCATCTGATACTCGGCTGCAGCAACACTTGACGCGTATCTCCCTACGGCTCGTGACGTGGCACGACACTCCCCGTCTCTAACTCTTTCACCTCCGTACGAATATCGTCAGAGGCAGAGCTCTGGAGGAGAGTGGAATATCCAACTCCTAACCAGTAGCTCGTGTAAGAGTGGACTGTAAGAGAAAGGTCTACCCCACATACGCTGTGCTTGTGATCAGCCAGGACGGTGTCGCTCGTTTGCTCTACCCAGGAGACGCCTAGGTCTCACACCGAGTGCGACCAGATCAAGCCGTACTCCCTCATTTACCCACCTGTATATACACCGTTCAAATTTCAGTCTGCAGACAGACTGCATGCTCCAAAAAAAAAAAAAATTGTAGACCAAATTCCGGCCATGGCTCGGGCCCGAGTCGAACAGGCTCCTTCTGCATAAGTTTTGAATGGCTATGAGATATGCAGATGCACATCCGAGTGCAACCAGGCCTTTCTCTACCTCTACCCACGGACTTATAAGCCTGGTATTGTTTCTACTATGTTCAAAAAGCTGTCCCCAATGCAATGATGGCTCAGGCCCGAGTCGAACGGGCTTTGTCTGTGCACTAATCATCAGAGTTGCAGATGCACAGACACACATCCAAGTGCGACCAAGCCGTTCTCTGTGCGTACCAACCCCCATATATGTAAACTTCCCTTCTTTCTTCATATCACCACCCAATCCGAGTCCATGCTCACCAGATCATAAACCTGATAAGTATTATTTCTGCTGTGTTTAAAAAAAAAATTGATCCATCCAGTTCAATCTTTACTGGCTTGGACCTTCGTTCTGTCAAACATTGCCAGGATATAAGATGTACTCCAAGTGCGACGAAGCCTTTGTTTGACACCTATGTAAGTACATACAACCTGAAGGGCACCCAAAAAAAATAAAAAAACTGATTCGTCATCCATGGCTTAGGCCCGAGCATGATATATATCCCATGCACACAATTAGGTGCAGATGCACATCCGAGAGCAACCAAGCCTTTCTGTACCGACTTTCATCCCTTCAGACATCTGACAATATTAGTGCTGTGCCCCCAAAAAAATCCTTTTGTATTTCTTGCCATGGCTCAGGCCCAAGTCAAACAGGCTCCTTCTGCACAATGTCGCCTAACGGCAGGGCAAGGTTATGAGATGCAGGGCACTCTGAGTACCACACCTTTCTTTGGCTACTTTTGTCCTCATGGCATAAAGCTGCATGAACTCCGCCGTGCCAAAAAATGCATTGTGTATATCTCTTGTTATGGCTCAGGCCCGAGTCAAACGGGCTCCTTCTGCATAATGTCCTTGAACAACGCAATCATGAGATGCAGAGCACATCTGAGTGTGACCAAGCCTTTCCCTGCTTGTATTCAGCCCCAATAAAGTATATACACATGTGACCCTTTCTAGGAATGTGAAAAAAACTAAAACGTCGGGATATCACACACTACGCCAAAAAACGCCACCAGGGCTCAGGCCCGAGTCAAACGGACTCCTTCTGCATAAATTCCGCATTAAGTATGTAGCTGAGATGCAGAGTGCGACCGAGCCTTCTGCTTATATTCACCCTCTGCAAACCTACACTCCTTTACATCCCGAAAAAAACAATAATGACAGAGGCAAATGGCTTGGGCCCGAGTCGAACGGGCTCTTTCTGCATAAATTTCGCATTTTGAGCTGGACATGAGGTGCAGATGCACGTCCGATTGCGACCGAGCCTTTTTGTGCCTGCCTTCGTCCTCGCATGCATGGGTTCAGGAAGAAAGAGCAAGTAAGGGTGCGGGATGAGTGCGCAGACTCGGCCGAGTGCGACCGCACTCAAAGTCCGTGCGTGTTTATTACCGTATTTCCGTCGTCCATTGATACACCACATACACATCAGACTAAGTAAGGCATGAAGGAAGGCATAAGTACGCATTTGTCGTCATGCGCCAGGACCGGGCGACGGGGAGCCAAAGAGGTCTCACGGCCGTCAGAAAAGAAGGTGAGTGGGGTGTCAGGAATAGGCGGGCTCTCACGGATGTCCCAACGTAGAGGTATGATATCCCCAAACCCCAGACGTGGTGTGCCAAGGTATTTATAAGACGGAGGTGTCAGTGTCAAGGTATGTCAGAGGGAATTGAATTGCGCCAAGGTATGTAGGGCAAGCAAGGTATTATGAGGACCCGGGAGGCGCAACGCGTTAGAGCAATGACGGAGTACCAGTCAGGTGGGCAGGCGGACGGGATGGTATGTATTTGTGGTTAGAATGGAATTGGAATAGGAAGGTGGAGAGGGTGGGTCGAGACATCGGAAGGCATATAATTGCTATAGACGCAGATGACGGGGCCGAGGCCACCACGAGATGCTTGACAGTGAGAGTGACTCGGAATTGACGTTTGGGTGGGGATCGAGAGGAATTGGAGGAGAAATTTGGGAGGCGAGCCAAAGAAAAAACTCAATTCGTTGTCGAGGATACGTGTTTCGTGGCCCCCGTAGCACCGTGAACGAGAAGGAGAGAAGCGCCCGACGATTCGCCAGCACACGAGCGACGGATGTAGAGCGTGTGAAACTTGGATCTGGTGACCCCTTACGGGTCACATGTGGATGGGGACCCAAGCTTGGTTCCTGCCGCACCTATTCCGCTAGACGTTAGACTCTCCTTCTCTCTCTCTCTCATAGACCATAGACGCAAGAGGACTATAGAGCAGCAGACACACCCACCGACTCCGCCATGAGTCAGTCCCCGCGGCCGACGATCGCCGACCCCGCGAGACCTCTGGAGGAGGCGGGATAAACAGCGGAAGAGCAGCGTCGCAGCCGCCACGCCAGAGCACCGAGACGTCTACGCCCAGCCCGAAGCCGTTCATGTCGCCCACCGCACCGCATCCGGTGCCTGGATCGAGTCCCTGGGGCGGGCACGGCCTCCTAGGCGCCAGCGCCAGCCACCGCTCCGCGAGCTTTAGCGCCGGCCCGCGCTTCGCCTCCACGTTCGAGGACGACGAGCTGCTCGACCCGGACGACGTCGATGAGCTGTACGATGCGCGCTACCACTCCCCCACGTCGCCGCATCCGCCCCACAATAACCTCGGCTACCGCGGGCGCACCAGCACCGGGCCCGACCTCACGCGCAGCCGCAGCCAGAGTTTGGCTACTTCCACCGCCACCGCCATCGGCGCCGGCCGCGGGCTAGGCAGCGCCGCCTACGGCATCGGCAGCGCGGCGAACTCGTACTCGAACGCGTACCTATACGGCAACAACGCGTACGGGCACCCGTACGGCGGCGGCGGCCTCTCCGGGTCGCTCTCGGGCTCGCTGGGTGGACGGTACACCGGCTCGCCGCTCGTGCGCAGCGGGAGCGTCAGCAGCAGCGCCGCCGCCGCCGAGGACGGCACTAACATGTCCCCCTTCATGCGCGACGTCCTGCTCGACGACGGCAGCTTCAGGGAGCTGTGGGAGCGCGAGCGGGGCGGAGGCGGGCGGGACTTTGCCGACCGCGAGCGGGGCCGTGATTCGGGGTATGGTAGGTGCTTTCTTTCGTCGCACATTCTCTTCTTCGGGGCACACGACCTTGGCTTCGGTGCACCTTCGCACTCGCACGCCACTTTTTCGGGGGACTTTACCTCCTTTTGCTGGGGATATTCACGGTCGTATGACCTTTTCTCCCTTTCGTTGCCTTTCTCGCCCATTGGCTCCTTCCTGTTTCCTGCTTCTCGCATCGACCCTCGCTCCTCTGTCTCGGTGCATCTTTGATCTTTATTCATTCCGCCCTCGCACGGCGCTTTCCTTCTCTTTCTTTCTTTTTTTAAAAAAACTTCCTTTCTTCCTTCCTGCCCAATAATGTTCGCGCATGCTATCTCCGTTGCTCCGTTGCCGTTTCAATTATTGCCCCCGTTTTCTTGGCTTCACTTATCGTCGCTCTACCCCCGTCATGTTCTTACTTTTCGACGCGTCGGTGTCCGGAGACGGAGACGCTGTGGGTGCTTGGCGCGTCGTTGCTGGCCTGGTGCTCAGGGGGCTGGGCTGGGGCTGGGCTGGATTTGGGCTTGGGCAGGCGAAGGCGAAGGCGCGTCGTTGGGCGATCCATCCGCACAGTCTTGCCTCGGCGACGTGAGGGGAAGGGCATCGACATTGGCATTGGCATTGGCATTGGCATTTGTTTGGGGCGCGGGGATGCCCATGCTCGGATTTCATTCGATTTCTGCATTTGCGTTTTTTGGTTTCTGTTTATCTTTCCCTGCCTTGTTCTTCGTGTTTTCGCCCTTCTTCTTGTGCGTGCATCTTTCGTGTACGTCGTGTCCATGCCGCCCCGTCCGTCTGCTTTTTCTTGCCCATTCCCTCCTTCCTGCTTCTCGCTTCTCGCATGGAGACTTGCTCCTCTGTCTCCGTGCATCTTTTATTGTATTTTTATTCATTCTGTTCCGTGCCCACACAGCGCTTTCTCTCTTCTTTTCTGCCGCCCGTTTACGTTTCCGCATTCGAGCGCGCGGCGTGGCACCGTTGCGTTTCGGCGCCCGCGGTTCTATGCTATTCTATTCCTGTTTTTTTTTTGAGGGGTTTGCTCCTCGGGGGATTTTCGGGCGCCGCGTCGATGCTTCTTTATTTCTGCCTTGTCCCGTCGCCAAGGGCGGAGGGTGGGCATTGCATACGACGCATGCGTGTCCGGGCTCCGGGGCGCGTTTTATTCTATTCTGTCTTTCCCTCCCTCCCTCCCTCCCTCCCGAGTAGTGATTTGCAGGGCCCGGCTCGGCCTGAATGCCCGGGCTCGGGCTCGGCTTGGGCGGGCTTGGGCTTCACATTCTCCAGGCCCGAGCCCGAGCCCTGGGTGCGGGGCCTGAAGCCCTGAGCCCGGGCTTTCTCATGGCATATAAAATAAATAAATAAAACATTATGCTAGACTGCACATCATAATATTTTTGGGATCATTGAGTGCGGAAGCCTGCTTCCACTGTCGGGGGCCATTCAAGATAAGTGCGGGGTCGGGATTATCGCGGGAACGGGACATTGTTGATGGATTTCTTGGGAACATTTTACTGCACCTTTTATAGACAGAGGGTGTGTATGTAAATGACAAAACAGCAGAATTATAATGGCGGGCAGCAGGATCAGTACCTGGTTAGACACACAGCAGGTAAAATTGTTGCCTGCAGGGACAACTAAACCAGTTTGGTATGGTTTGTTGGCAAACGCACTCGGAAGATAAATATACATACCTGGGCCCGGGCTTGCCGGGCCTACCAGGCCTGGCATTCCACAAGCCCGAGCCCTGGGCCCGCCAAAGCCCTGCAGCTGGCTCGGCCCGGCTTAGTCAAGCCCGGGCCCGGCTCGGCTCGGCTTGCGGGCCTGGGCCGAGCCCTGCAAATCACTACTCCCGAGATTGCATTTCTCCCACTTGACGTGCGCTACGGCGCTTTCCCCGCGTTGGCGCGCGATCCGGGTATTTAAGTAGTTTAGTTTCCGTTTGTATTGTTTCGGTGAATCTTATACTGTATAACAGTCATATTGTTCATCACCAACAAACTCTCGTGTGCCGGAACTCGATTACTCGCTTCCGTCACAAAAAACCTGCGCACACAAACCATTTATGGCTCAGGCCCGAGTCGAACAGGCACCTCCTGTATAGGCAACATCGAGGGAAAGCATAAATTCCGAGTGCTACCAAGCCTTTCTCTCCCTCTATTCACAGATTCATAAACCTGGTATTATTTCTACTATGTTCAAAAACATTGACACGAGGCAAGTATGGTTTAGGCCCGAGTCGAACGGGCTTCGTCTGCACACTAAGTAGTGATCACATGGGACATCAGTTACAGGACACTCCGAGTGCGACCAAGCCTTTCTGTGCCCACTTCCGTCTCTCTTCCACCTCTCTGATATTTCTGTGGGCATTAGAAATTTGTTTTTGGACTGTCCGTGGCTCTGCTCAGCGCTCAGGCCGAGTTGACCGGGTGATGGCTGCATGTGGAATTGAGCAGAGTCGGGACATTAACTATGATGAGATGCGGAGCACTCCGAGTGTGACCAAGCCTTTCTCTACCCACTTTCATCCATTCAGACATCTGATATTATTTTTACTGTGCTAAAATGAAGTTCAAAGTGGTGTCATAGCTTAGGCCTGAGTCGCACGAGCTCCCCCTGCACAACACATTGTCAGGGTGCCAATCAGATGCAGGGCACTCCGAGTGCTACCAAGGCTTTCTGTGCCTACTTTCACCCTTTATAAACCTTACAGTCCAACAACTGGAACCTGAAACACATGCAAAAAATCTATTTGGTACCCTCAGCAAGGATAGCTCAGGCCCGAGTCAAACGGGCACCTCCTGTATACGAGGCCACATTGAGGGAAAGCATGGATTATGAGTGCTACAAAGCCTTTCTCTACCTCTATTTGCAGATTTATAAACTTGGTATTATTTCTACTATTTCAAAATTTAAAAAGAATTCCTCGATGCTATCATGGCTCGGCCCGAGTTGAACCGCCTTCGTCTGCACACTAGTCATCAGAGTTGCAGACGCACAGACACACATTCGAGTGCGACCAAACCGTTCTCTGTGTGTGCCGACCCCCATATATGTAAACTTCCCTTCTTCCTTCATATCACCAACAACTTGAAATCCACGCTCACCAGATCATAAACCTAATATTATTTCTGCTGTGTTACAAAAACGTTGTTCCACCCACTGGTCCAATCTTCAATGGCTTGGACCTTCGTTCTGCATACTGCATAATCCATCAAACATTGCCAGGATATATATAAGATACAGATGTACTCCAAGTGAGACGAAGCCTTTGTTTGACAACTACTAGTACATACATACATACATACATACAACCTGAAAGCCTGAAGGTACCCCAAAAAAACCATTGCGGACCAGACTTGACTTAGGCCCGAGTCGAATAGGCGGTGTCTGCATGATATAAATACCACGCACCAGCATTGACGGACAATTAGCTGCAGATGCACATCCGAGTGCAACCAAGCCTTTCTGCACCCACTTCCGTCTCTCTATAACCTCTCTGATATTTCTGTAGGTGTTGGAAAAAAATTCTGGACTGTCCGTTGCTCAGTGCTCAGGGTGGAGTCGACCGGGTGATGTCTGCATAATTGAGAAGAGTCGGGATGTTAATTATGATGAGCTCGAGATGCGACCAAGTCATTCTCCCTCAGTTACCCACCTGTAAATATATATGTGTGAACTGTTCAAAGTTCAGTCTGTGCATGCTCCAAAAGAAAAAAATAATGGAGACCAAATTCCATTGTCCAAGTATGGCTCAGGCCAGAGTTGAACAGGCTCCTTCTGCATAAATTGTGTTGTCTGTAGCCGTTATGAGATGCAGATGCACATCCGAGTGCAACCGAGCCTTTCTGTACCCACTTTCATCTCTCTATAACCTGTCTGATATTTCTGTGGGCATTAGGAAAAAATAATTTTAGACTGACCAAGGCTCAGCACTCAGGTGATGTCTGCATAATTGAGCAAAATCAGTATGTTGATTACATATGATGAGATGCGGAGCACTCCGGGTGCGGCCAAGCCGTTCTTCCTCATTAGGGTCAGTCAGAGTAAGTTTTTAAGGATTGTTTCTTGAGTTGTTTCTCAAGTTGTTTCTGAACAACTCCGGAGCAGTTTTTACCAGTCGTTTCTGAGGTATTTCCGTTTTCAAAATAAATAAAAATGCCTCGCAAATTGGGTCGGTCAGAACAGAAGCCATTTCTTCGCATGTTTCTGATACAAAACAATTTCCAGAAACACTTTCAGAAGTGCTTCCAGAAACAACCCAGAAACGACTCTAACTGACCCTATTTACCCACCTGTATATATATATATATATATGTGAACCGTTCAAAGTTCAGTCTACAGTCAGACCGCATGCCCCCCCAAAAAAATTTACTGGACACCAAATTCCAAGCATGGCTCAGGCCCGAGTCGAAGGGGCTCCTTCTGCATAAGTTTTGTATTATGTAGCCCGAGATGTGATGCAGATGCACATCCGAGTGCGACCAAGCCTTTCTAAACTCTCTTCCCATTTCTCGCCTTAGATAAATAAACTCAATATTAAGTAGTAATTTTTTTACTGTGCCAAAAAGACTTTGTTTGCCGGTGGTCGGGTAAGGCATATGGCTCAGGCCCCAATCAAACGGGCTCCTTCTGCATAATGGACATGCGAGCGGGAATATACATATAAGATGCCACGCACTCCAAGTGCTACCAAGCCATTTCAATCTTCCTTACTTTAATTCATCTCTCTATAAGCCCACTATTATTTGGGGTTTTGAAGAAAATGATTTTTTTGGACTGTTCGTGGCTCAGCGCTCAGCGCTCAGGGCCGAGTCGACCGGGTGATGGCTGTATAATTGAATGTTAATTATGACGAGATGCGAAGCACTCCGAGTGCAACCAAGCCGTTCTCCCTCATTTACCCACCTCATGTCAACTGTTCAAACTTCGGTCTGCGCAGTCAGACTGCATGCTCCTAAACAAAATATACAGGACACCAAAATCCAAGCATGGCTCGGACCTGAGTCGAACGGGCTCCTTCTGCAGAAGTTTTGAATGGATATGAGATGCAGATGCACATCTAAGTGCAACCCAGCTTTTCTCTTCCAAATGCCCATTTCTCCCCTTACATAAACTCAATATTAAGTAGTAACCTTTTTACTGTGCCAAAAAGATTTTTTTTCCGTTCGGAGAATGGCTCAGGCCCGAATCGAACGGGCTCCGTCTGCATAATGGACATGAGCGTGGACTTATAAGATGCAAAGCACTCCAAGTGCTACCAAGCCATTTCAATCTTCCTTCAATTTCATCTCTCTGAAAGCTCACTGTTATTTGGGCTGTGGGTTTTGAAGAAAAGAACGTGATTTTGGACTGACCATGGCTCAGCGCTCAGCGCTCAGGGCCGAGGATGTTTGCGTGTGTAATTGAGCAGAGTCGGGATGGGATGTTGATTATGATGACGACCAAGCCAGTCTCCCTCATTTATCCACCTCATGTGAACCGGTCAAACTTTAGTCTGCAGTCAGACTGCATGCTCCAAAAAAAGAAAAGAAGTGGAGACCAAATTCATCAATCCAAGCATGGCTCGGGCCCGAGTCGAACGGGCTCCTCCTGTTAGTCTCTCGTAGACAGACATTTTGTATAAACACTCGTACCTCGCTATATAAAGTGTTGTTACGCGCGGGGGTCTGATCAGGGTGCTCTCTTATTATGTAATTCGGAGCTTCCCGAATCACGTGCAAGTCGTGTTTTCCGACGCGTCGTCTCTCCTCGTCGCGCCAGTCTCTCCTACGGCCACTCTAAAGAGCATAGAACAAGTGTATACCTCGCAACATGTGCTAGCGGTCTTGGATTTGGCAGGTTGCAGTCCATAAAATTGTGAAGCAAGGTAAGGGCACTCGTCATCAATGGGTGTTGAGCAAGCTGGGTTCATGCTTTTTCGGGTGCTATAAACGAGCCTTGTACAGTCAAGTTGTACTAAAGCGCGTAAAACCGAATGCAGAATGAGATTTGGTGGTGTGGTGGTGAGAAAACGCGTGATTAATGGTAAGCTTGTAGGAGCACGTGCCACGGCAAGCTTCGAATTACATAATAAGCGAGCACCCCAATCACACCCCCGCGGCAAACAATACTGTACTATTTCGACCAAGTGTGCAGGTGATGTGTCACACGGGCCGCTGAACTGAACACTTTTGGTGTTGGTGACGGTCACATCTAGATTTCATCGCCCAAATAGGCAAGAAAACATCAAAATTTTCGCTCCGGCATTTGCTGGATTATTATATATAGGAATTTGATCACGATTGCCGAGAAATGAACACTTAGGAAAATGAACACCTTAGGTGACACGTCACAAGGCCTGAACACTTGGTCGAAATAGTACAGTAGACTATCCTCCTGTATAGGCCACATTGAGGGAAAGCATAAATTCTATGCAGGGCACATCTGAGTGCTACGAAGCCTTTCTGTTCCCATTTCAGTTCCTTCATAAACCTGATATTTTGAGAACATACGTACATCAGAAAGTTCACGTAGTTCGCTGTGAACTTCGTGAACTAATCCGTGAACTGTTTGTCTTGGGCTTGGCTCGCTTGCTGCTGATGGCATCAGCGCCTTCTTACTCTCCTCCACATTGATGTGCTCGCTCTCCCCAACACTGCCAGTTCCCGCCTAGCTCAAAACTTTGTGTCGCCTCCAGCACTCCGTCAGCACATTCTGTCTCACAAAGCAGCCTCCTGTCGGTCACTGCATGTGATGGTGGCACCTGCATCTTATGTCGTGGACATTACGTACCTTATGCAGAAGGAGCCTGTTCGACTCAGGCCCAAGCCATCTGAAAATGCTTTCCCACAATCTTTTTGAACATGGCAGAGAAAATATCCAGTTAATCCTTGAACTGAAAAGTGCACAGCTTACCCGTGAACTTCACAAACTGCGTGAACTACGTGAACTTCGCGTGAACTGCGGCACGGTGCACGTAATGCCCGCCGACTACATCTCCCCGTGCCCGCCGCCGGTATTTGCACTCTGCTCGGTGGTTCGATTATTTCAGTCTGGCTATTACATGTGACTAGATATATATGGTATCGCAATGTCCATAGGATGATTCGGATCTTTACGTATTTGGCACGCCAAAGGTCGAGGATAGCGAGATGAGACGAGGCCTGTAGTACATGCAAAATCATAGCATTGAGCCGCTCGGAATTGGCCGGACTGAGTGGTGAGATGATTAAGCTCGAGCAGCGACGCGGCGACACCATCACATGCAGTGACCGACAGGAGGCTGCTTTGCGAGACAGAACGTGCTGACGGAGTGCTGGAGGCGACACAAAGTTTTGAGCTAGGCGGGAACTGGTAGTGTCGGGGAGAGCGAGCACATCAATGTGGAGGAGAGTAGGAAGGCCACAATGCCATGATGGCTCAGGCCCGAGTCGAACGGGCTTTTGTCTACATAATCAAGTTGTACTCGGCAATGAAATGCAGGGCACTCAGAGTGCTATGGAGCCTTTCTCTACCTCTGTTCGCCCATTTATAAACCTGGTATTATTTGTACTATGTTCAAAAAGGATTCGGCAATGCAATGGCTCAGGCCCGAATCGAACGGGCGGTGTCTGCATGATATATATACCACACACTAATCAGATGCAGATGCACATCCGAGTGCAACCAAGTCTTTCTGTACCCACTTCCATCTCTCTATGACCTCTCTGATATTTCCGTGGGTGTTAGAAAAAATGATTTTTTGACTGGCCGTGGCTGAGCGCTCAAGGCTCAGGGCCGAGTCGAGCGGGTGATGGCTTCATAACATGTATTTGAGCAGACTCGGAGTCGGGGTGTTAATTGTGATGTGATGCAGAGAACTCCGAGTGCGACCAAGCCTTTTACCTACTTTCATCCATTTAGACATCTGATATTATTTTTACTGTGCTAAAATGAAGTTCAAAGTGGTTTCATGGATTGGATCCGAGTCGAACGGGCTCCCCTGCACAACACATTGTCGGGGTGCCAACCAGATGCAGCTCTACCTCTATTCACTGCTTTATAAGCCTGGTATTGTTTCTACTATGTTCAAAAAGATTGCCGTGGATCAATTATGGCTCAGGCGGCAGGCCCGAGTCGAACGGGCTTCGTCTGCACACTAAGTAGTCATCAAATGGGACATCAGTTGCAGGGCACTCCGAGTGCTATCGACCTTTCTGTGCCTACTTTCACCCCTATATAATCCTGTATGATTTCTGCTGTGTTCAAAATAATTTGGGGAAGTATTTTCGGATGGCTTGGGCCTGAGTCGAACAGGCTTCTTCTGTACATGTATAACTGTCGGAAAATGGGCACTATCAGATGCAGAGCACTCCGAGTGCGACCAAGCCTTTCTCTACCTACTTTCATCTCTTCCGAAGAGACATCTGATATTACAGTGCTAAAACGAATTTCAAGATATCCTCATGGCTTGGGCCCAAGTCGAATGGGCTCCTTCTGCATACAAGATCAATATAAGAGATAGGGCACTCTGAGTGCTACCAAGCCTTTCTCTACCTAGTTTCATTTCTTAAGACAACTGATATTGTTTTTACTGTGCTAAAATGAAGTTCAAGATAGCCTCATGGTTCAGGCCCGAGTCGAACGGGCTTCGTCTGCATAGTAATCATCAGAGTTGCAGATGCACAGACCCACATCTGAGTGCGACCAAGCCTTTTTAAATTCTCTTCCCATAATCCCATTTCTCCCCCTCACTGCATTCAAGGCCCGGGTAGACCCGGCCTGCCGCGGTTGGCCGCCCATTGGCGAGGTCTGTGATCCGCAGAGACAGAGTCTGCCGAGACACTTGTGCCGCGATTGGGCGCCATCTGGCACGGTGAGGTCGGCAGGGTCTGCCGACCTCTCAGTCCAACCTCGACAGCCCTCACCAAGCCCTCACCAACCTCTTCTAGATTTGTAGGCTTCTCTGGTTTATTTCGATGTGTGCCCTTAGCCCTAGCCACACACAGCACAAATCCCTCACTCGCGTAACTGAACAATGATGTCATCACTGTCGGGAGCAGAAACAACCGTCCAGACTCCGGTGATCTCCCAATTCTCCCAACATCCATAAAGAAGCCCAGTAAATGGATCAGGAGGTGCGTCCGCGGTTGTACTGTCATTGGAGATGCCTTCAATGAAAGAAACTTTGTAAAGAAACAACGAATTGACGTTGTCAGCTAGAATTGATGGGAGCAAACAAAACATAATAATCTGGCTTCTCACGTCACTCCGTCAGCAAATTGTTTCGGGTCTCCGCGGCAGGTTTTGTTCTCAATACTTAATTGAGTCAAGAATATGTCCTGGAACAAATCTGGATGTAGGCCCAGGTCGACCAAGTTCCACAGACTCTGCCGACCTTAGGTCTGCCGCGCTCTGGCTACCAAGGCTCTGAATGCAGTGCCTCATAACCTCAATATTAAGTAGTAAATACTTATTATTTGGACTGTGGGTTTCGAAGAAAAGAAAATGGTTTTGTTTTGGACTGCCTGTGGCTCAGCGCTGAGCGCTCAGGGCCGAGTCAACCGGGTGATGTCTGCATAATTGAGGAGAGTCGGGATGTTAATTATGATGAGATGGGGAGCATGCCGAGTGCGAGCAAGCTGTTCTCCCATTTACCCACCTGTATATATATATACATGTGAATCGTTCAAACTTCAGTCTGCAGTCAGACTGCATGCTCCCAAAAAAAAAAAATTGTATACCAAATTCGCACATGGCTCGGGCCCGAGTTGAATGGGCTCCTAAATTTCGTAGTAGTTGAATATGACATGAGATGCAGATGCACGTCCGAGTGCTACCAAGCCTTTTCCTGCTTGTATTCATGATCAGCCCCAATATACACATGTGACCCTTTCTAGGAATGTGAAAAAAACTAAAATGTCGGGATATCACATACTAAGCCTAAAACGCACTGGATTTGCACTATGGCTCAGGCCCGAGTCGATCCGCATAATCAAGCAGGCAGCGTCCGACCAATGTGATGCACAGCACTGCTCCGAGTGCGAGTGAGCCATGCCCTGCAGCTACTTATATTCACGCTCTGCAAACCTACACTTCGTTCCACTCATTTACATCCAAAAAAATAACACTGAGGCGATGGCTTGGGCCTATTATGCTGTTCCAAATGTCACATTATTCCTTTTGGGAATTTTTTTTTGAGAGGTGAATTTTTTTTGGCCAAGTCTCAGATCACCTTTATACTACATACCTACATACTAAGGAAGTACAGTATGCTCAATCTCATAGGAATTGAGTGTCAAGTGCATGGATCAAGCTCAGAAAGCAACTTCGGCCCAACCAGCTGACTGTGCACAGCCACTTGGTCCTGTCCGAAACCTCTTTTGCTCTCAACTCAACACCCTTTTAGTTGCCCTGCTCAGGCAGGTAGATGCAAGTAGGAGGGAGGACCAGACGTCCGACATCCGGATGTGACCTCCGTCCTTCATCCTTCATCCGGACTTATTCTGACCCCTTGCAGTCTCGGCTCCAATCCTCGCCTTGACTCCAGCCATCCGGAAATCTGTCTGGCCTTCATTCAACTCATCCAGCCATCATCTTACTCGTCCAGCTGACGAGTGAAGTCCTTCAGCCATCTTCGTTGTCATCCTTCCCTATTCAAGTTTCCAGCAGTACAATCCCCACTCACCCTTAACCCCCTGTGGTGTAGTGGTTTTGATATCCATAGTTCCGGATCCCATATCACGGACCTCCGTTAACTTCCGTTGACCTCCGTCCAGCTCCGTCCTCCGGCCTTCCGTCCCTCCGGCCCGGACATCCATCATCCGGAACCTACCTCCTCTCCTCCTCTCTTTCCTTTCTCCCCGACATGGATATAACATCCCCAGTCCTGCGTTGAATGATACAGATTACTCGCTCCTACTGATGTGTGCGCAGGACCTTTGAAGGGGAGTGGTCCGTGTCTGCTGCACGTAAAACTGACTTCCAAATTCAAGCATGTGCATGTCTGTGAACACATTTCTTTTCGAGCACTACCATAAGCTTCTTTGCATCAATACAGCACACCCGCCAGGAATGGAGCATGGTGAAATTCCTATTTTCACATGGTAGGTGAAATGAATGCTGTGAAATCATTCTCCTTGCCCAGGGTCGCGACACGGACTTTCAAGGCTTGGAACGGAGGGGCCGCATCTGCTGCTCATAACGCATATCGTTGCAGGAATCAAGCAGACATCGCCCGTTCAACTCGGGTCCGAGCCATGCAATTCGCACATGTTTCCTTTTTGTTTGAACATCTGTGCCAGGTGAACACATTCGTGTCGAGCTCTACCAAATTGTTCAGTCCATTCTTTGCTGCATCAATATCCATTAAGTACAGCGCACCAGCCTGGAATGGACGCAATTTCTACTCCTACAATAGGTCTGTGGTGAGTCAAACGTTGCAAAATCACTTTTCTTGCCCAGGTTCATGCACAGGAATTTCAACACTCGGAGCGGAGGGGTCCGCATCTGCTGCATGTTCATACAGTTCCGTGATGTAGATGTGCAGACTTGGCCGTTCGACTCGGGCCCAAGCCCCAAGCCATGAGACCAAAGTGAGTTTCCATTTTTTCTGTGCCATATGTTTATCATTCGACGGTAGACCATTTGCCGTCGAGCTCTTCTTGATAATCGTTCCATTTGTTGCCTTGCTATGTATCAATACAGCGCACAGGCCAGGTCTCTCCATCAGTCATATTTATATTTCAACCAATGTTCACCAGCTCCTTAGGGCATGAAACCGTACAGAATACGGCAGACGGCCTTACTGTGTACGACCATATAACTGATACGGACGGCTGGTGCCCATACCTTATCAGAGTGCGGTGCGGATCCATACGGTCTGGGTATTGTCCCGAATTGCAATATCCATTAATAGCCGTCTCACGTCTCACTGCCCGGTGTATCAGCTTTCATTGGAGCTGGTGAGTTTTCTGGTGGCTTAAATACCCCTTTTTCATCACCAGTTACCTTACGGAGCCATCAGCAAGCAACAAATGTTGCCCAAAATGGCTTCAATGGCGCTCACCCGTATTACGGCGGGGATCACCCATACCATCACCCGTCCCGTACATTTTACTGGCCAACGCCGTTACAGAACGGCTCCCGTACCGTATTGCTTTGTAACTCTCTCAGATTTGTCTTCGGGCTCATCAGGATAAGGCAAAATTGGCGTGGTTCAAGCAGCTGCGAGTTTTGCAAAAATTTGAGATGGAACTCAAGCAACTCGTCACAATTCTAGAGCCTATCAAGTGCCTCGAGGGCCTCGAGGGCACTGTGGGTGATGTTTGGAAGTTTTATGTCGCCATTACTGCAGTCATACGTGATCTTTTCGCCGAAGATAGTCTTTCATTCCCTCAGTTGCTCAAAGATTAAGTCTGCGTGATTATCAATCGTTGATATGAGGAGATGATTGATGGTCCCAGCGGCGACATTTATTTGGCGAGATTTTTTCTGGATCCAGGTAAATTTTCTGAAGTCATGGATTATGTGGGCTCATGCAATTTCAGAACACATCAAGAGTCAACTTCTTTTGAAACAGCGAACCAATGCCATTGCTTCAAACACCGTTGGGCATCTCACCACAGATCAAGAGCTCCGGAACTCGATGCCTACATACCTACAGGTCTCCTCAAGGTGCTTGCGAAGGAGCTGCGCACTAGCCATAAGGCCCTAGAATTTGCGCATTATGCATATGGTGACGCAATACTGGTCACATTCAAAATTCAACTCGACTCATATACTCGGCAATATCCGCCTTTCAGAGCATGCCAGAAGACATGGTCTCGTCCAATGGAGTACTAGGTGGCAATGTCCCTGCACGCACACGTCCGCTTAACAAAGTTTGCGAATACTGTACTATTTCAATCAATTTGGTGGTCACGTGTCACGCACCCCCTGTGCCGCAACAGAATTTGGTCTTTGTCATGGGTCACGGCGCCCTGTGCTGAATGTAAAATCCGTGACACCTGGGTGAAATCTCTCTTCAAGGTGCAAAAAAGACAGAATTTTCGAAAAATTTTGTCTTGAATGCCGAAATTTTGGAGGTGTCACACCAAACTTCATTGGGTTGCCGAAGTGCTGAAATGGTTTTTTCGGTCACGCATCACAACCCCTGCCGAATTGATCGAAATAGTACAGTACTGTACTACTGTACAATTTCGATCAATTCGGCACAAATCCGCAAATTTTAGTACAATTAAAATCCAAAAGAAATCGGATAAACCGAGAAAAAAATTATTGCCGCAATAAAAAAAGATGGGTGTGACGCGTGACTGCCGA
>WIQG01000664.1:0-41186 GCA_014925785.1 Mycena galopus ATCC 62051
CTCGGAATCTTCTCGTTTCCCCCCCATTCTGCGCTCTAAGCAGATCACGCGTGAGCCTATTCCTTCCGCTCCGACAACGTCGCGACTTGAAACCACCTCCGCACGGGAGTCCTATGAGCCTCTTCGTGATGTCAACGTGCCCGCCGCCGTCTCATTGATACTTCCGCCGCTAGACTGCTCCGCTAATGACAACATGAGCTACGACGACCAGCGCGCAGGGACATGCACGCCTATGGACATGTCTCCCGCTTCCTCTCCCACCTCTCCGACGAAGTCCCTCCCACTGCCATCGTCGTCATGCGAAGATGGGCGGTACAGCGCGCCCGATATGCCAAACCTTGACGAGGACGAGCGCACTGGCTCCCTCATCCCGCATTTGGATACGGCGTTTCGCCGGGAATCCAACACCATGCGGCGTGGGCGCAGGGACAGCATTTCATCCACTTGTTCCTCAATGGTCATTTCGGCCTGTTCCTCGCCAACCAAAATCATCTTCCATTCAGGAACGCCGTTTGGGCCAAACGCCGCATGCGTGCCGACCCGCCGCGGGCTTATCGGCAAGTTTGAACCCAGCACCGGCGCGGAGTCGCATGGATGCCCTCCAAACCCTACGACTCTGCCTGCGGAGGCCGACGAATCAAAGGAGAATGTGAACCTGGTGGCAAAAGAGTCGATGTTCTGGCCCGGCAAGACGGTCGTTTTCAAATACAGGAGACCTTTGCGGCCGTTGTAGCTTGGTTGGCTGGCCAGCGTTCATCGGTATGGCCCCCATGATCTTGTACTATCTACATTCTTGCACCATACTATATACATCTACTTGCATGTCCGCCAGCATGAGAACGAATAATAATAAACTTGTAATACAGGTTGTGTACCCAGATGGTGAGAAGCGCCCAACACCCACCACCGCCCAGTGACTCATGTCGTGGTGTGCTCGCGGAAGCGCGACTCGGAATGGATAGATATGGGTCGTGATTGGAGCCACGACGAATGACGATCCACGGGAGAATCCTCGGTTTGCGGGAAGGGGATCTGTGTATCGAAGGCATCGGTCTGGGGAAGGTAAGTATTTGTGGATCAGCCACTGGTGCGGAGTGTCGGGAGCAGTGCAGTACGTACCGAGTTTTCGGGTGCGTCGGAATCGTTGTGCACAGGTTGGTATGATTGGGGCGAGACGTTTCCGGCACGGAGAGCGGCCCTGTAGGCGG
Organism: Mycena galopus ATCC 62051; assembly: GCA_014925785.1. Taxonomy (NCBI): domain Eukaryota; kingdom Fungi; phylum Basidiomycota; class Agaricomycetes; order Agaricales; family Mycenaceae; genus Mycena; species Mycena galopus. The sequence continues at coordinate 1,209 of WIQG01000664.1, forward strand.
CGGAGGGGGCCATGTGGTGCTTGCGGCGGCGTCGTCTCAGGTACCACCAGATCCCGACGCCCAGTAGGCCCAACAAGACGAGGGCAGCGATTATGCCTCCAGCTATCGGGCCCACTTGCACGGAGCTGTCTTCTGAAGACAGTCCTAAGGGTTTAGGTGGCGGCGACGGCGGCGCGCTTGGGGTTGATTGGAAAGACGTTGAGCTACCGGGGACTGAGAGCGTGGTTGATGCAGAATTTTGAGTCGAGAATACAGACGCAGTAGTTGAAAGGGTAGTAGGAAATGCAGACGGATCATTGTTAATACTGGTAGCGGCGGCGAAATCGAATGTACTGGGCTTCCATTTCGATTCGAATAAAGCCTCTCGTAACAATAAATGAGACGCACCGTTGGTGTAAGGACGGCCATTATGAACGCCCACTGAGGAATAGCATTCGAGGAATCTGCAAAGAGTGAGATGGTTTGCATGCCAGAATAATAGCAGAAACCTACTTGAAGGGGGGAGAGGAGATGGAGGCCTAAAATCCACCCACGTTAGAAATATTTCAGCGGTGATGGTGTGGATTCACTTACGGAGCCGGGGGTAAAGTGCAGTTGTACCGGGCGCCGTGCCCGTCGCTGCTGATGTAGTCTGCCCACCTGTATTAACCTTGTTAGTTGGATGATCTGAGGATCCATGTGAGAGAAAGGCACGTTTGGTTTTTGTCTTCACTGTCGCAAGCGAGACAAGCGCTATCCAAAATGTACAACAGGTTGGAACAACAACTCGGATTTGAATCATCCTTTGGGTTCACTGGGTTCGCAATGAATAAATGAACAGGGCTCGCATCTTTGACGTACTGCACAACGCCTGGTAGGCAGGACATGGACCGTTCAACTGTTCCAAACGTCATGAGGGGCCGACGGAGCTAAATCGGCGAAAGCACTTACGCTGTCGCATTCTGGGGTTTCAGAATCAGAGGGCGGGGACCCGCGTAGTGCGGCGCGCTGCATGGTGGTCAAGAAGAAGTAGGCGGCGGCAAGGGATCTAAAATGTACTTGTTTGAAATCACGTCGTCTGCCGACCATTTTAGCGAGATGCGGGTTTTGGGGCTGTGCCAGCGAACGGCGTTCTGAGGAACGGTGATCAACGCAGCAGAAAAAAAGGATAAAATCCGGGGATAGAGGATAGCGGGAGACTCTTGAGAGATGGTCTTGTGAGGATATATACTCTGAGTCTCAAGGCCACACAGCCTACGGAATACGGATCAGTGGGTTGCTGTTTGAGGCTTATGATGGCCGTGGCTGTGAAGCAGTGGGAAAGCGCATTCCTGGAGAACTCGACTGCGGTTAAGCAATGCCAGTGTTCGAGCCCTGCGCTGATTTACAGGTCGACGCGTCGAACCTTGATTGACGCGACCTACTTGGTGGCGGTGCTGAGATGTGTGTTTTTGTTTCCATCAGAAGGGACTTGTCAGTTCTCCCAAAGGTTCTCACGCACCCAAAATCTCGTTTCATATCCTCCCTCGTCCCGCCCGCAACATCATGGCGCCCTCAACCACGTATGTTTCTGTGGTCTTCTTCTCCTCGTTGCTAACCCTCATGTGTCCTTCACAGGGTCCCCACTGCTTCGGTTAGCTGCGCTCCCCAAGTCTTTCGTGAACCCGACCTTATTTCTTTCTTCAGGCCATCGAAGTCCCGGAGACCCTCCTCAAGAAACGCAAGCAAAACGAAAAGGCCCGTGAGGACCGCCTCGCGGCTGCCGCTGCCGCCCGCAAGGTGAGATCCGTGTCCAACGTTGTCTGTGGCTGCCGCTATTATTTTTGTGATGCATACGTTCATTCGAAGAACGGCTAGTGGAACTTTCAATTCTGCCATGTTGCCTTCAATTAACCATCTTTCGGGACTGATTCCTTCCTCTCTTTGCTCTCTTTTTTGAGCACGGTAACTGACCTTATTACAGGTGAGAATTATGTCCAACGTCTGCCTCCTGCAGCTATTATTTCATGATGCATACGTTCATTCGAAGAACGGCTAGTCGAACTTTCAATTCTTCCATGTTGCCTTCAATTAACCATCTTTCGGGACTGATTCCTTCCTTCACTGTGGTTTTGTTTTTTTTTGAGCACGGCAACTGACCCTGTTGCAGGCATCCAAGGCCAAGCGAAAGGTCATCTTCAAGCGCGCCGAGTCGTACGTCAAGGAGTACCTGACCAAGGAGAAGGAGGAGATTCGTCTGAAGCGGGCTGCACGGACTGCCGGCGACTTCTACGTCCCCGCCCAGCCCAAGGTTTACTTCGTCGTCCGTATCCGTGGGTGAGCTGTCACTTTTTTTTCTTTCGGTTTCTATTTACTGAATATCCACCTTCTAGTATCAACGAGATCGCCCCCAAGCCCCGTAAAATCATGCAACTTCTCCGTCTCCTCCAAATCAACAACGGGGTGTTCGTCAAGGTCACGCGGGCAACACAACAAATGCTCCGTCTCGTCGAGCCTTACATTACATACGGGTTAGTACTGCAAACGGGGCCTGACGATCGACACGAAGCTAACACACGCCTACAGCGAGCCCAATATTAAATCCGTCCGGGAGTTGATCTACAAGCGCGGGTACGGCAAGGTCGACAAGCAGCGCATCCCTCTCTCCAACAACGCCGTCATCGAGCAGTCCCTTGGCAAATACAACATCCTCTGTGTCGAGGACCTCGTCCACGAGATCGCGACCGCCGGCCCCAACTTCAAGCAGGTGGGTGCCTCCCAACTTATCTTTTTTTATCTCCTTCCCAATCATTCCCTTCCCAGGCGTCCAACTTCCTGTGGCCCTTCAAGCTCTCCAACCCCACCGGCGGCTGGAGGACGCGCAAGTTCAAGCACTTCGTGCAGGGCGGTGACTTTGGTGACCGGGAGACCAACATCAACGAGCTCATCCGGCAGATGAACTAGGTGTGCGTCGTGCGGGTGGTGTGTACGTGCGCGCGCGTGTTGGTGGTGGGAGGATGTATGGCCAGGTCCGCTCGCTTCGGCAATAAAACATGTTCCGCGCCAGTTTCATTCGTCTCTTGTCGTCGGGTATGCCATATGAAATTAAGCCACATGAACTTGATGTTTTTGCGTTCATGCCTTGGATCAAGGCATCATTGTGCTATCGAACGTCGAAACGCAACTCAGGCTCCCAATAGCCATCGATCTATTCTGCCAGCGTTGCAAGAAACGAAACGAGCTGTGCGGACGGGAGAGATGCATGAACACATCCAGTTCTTGACCCAATCAACAATGAAAGTAAAGTGTCTGCACTGGTTGGGCCTAAAGATATGTGCCCAATCTCACAGACGCGAAAATAGGTTGTCGAATCGCATTCGGCATGCAGCACAGAATGCTGGGGTGATGAATGGCCTGCCAGCGGAGGTTTGTGCCCAATCTAACAGCGGACGCGAGAATAGGTCGTCGACAGGAAATCCAGCACTCATTTGCGGTACAGACAGGAGAAATGAACGAAGAGATCTGGTTTTGGAGCCCATGGAGAGTTCGATGATGAACCTGTTTCACAACACGCACAGGGACGAAGTGAAATCATGTCTGAGCTAAAGACTATATATTGCTGAACGAGGCACCCAACAAAGTTTACCGAGAATGCTGGTGGTCCAAGGTTTGCGTTCATCTTGTGTCGACAGATTTCTGTCGCGATAGACCAGGACTTGGTGCGCCGAGAGTAACCTGATCCGCAGACTGCGCATCCTCAAAGATATAGAACGATACTTACACAGCGATAGTAAACGAGTCGGATACAACACAACAATGAGGAATACAGCCGTCAAGCAAGAAGTTTAGCGTCGACCGCCTCCTTTGTCAAAGCGTCCGGGCCTTCGCGCATTTCGATGACTTTGCTCACGTCCGCCTGCGACCGCAATATACATTTGAGCTGCGCCGGCAAAAAGCATCAGGCGGAACGCGCACCGTGGATTGGAAATCCAAAAGGGCGCTCGCGTGGAGGGTTAGCATGCCTATCTCGCTTGATGTCGGCGCCCAGTTTATCAAGACCAGGGGGAAGGATTTTCGGCCGTCCTTATGCTCGAGCTGATAGCTGAGCAGCACATAACGGGGTGAATTCTCCGGGAGTTCTGAGGGCAAGATAGATAGGCTCGGAGAGTGATCGAGACGAAGGAAGGGGCGATGAAGCACCTTCGGCGAGCTCCTCAATTGTGATGTTGTCGAACTGCTCGACCTCCTCCATGATGAGCTTCGCCTTGTTGATCTTGATTACTAGGGCCGCGCTGCCCTCATTCCTGCGTGCGAAACGAAACTTGCGGAGCGTGTCCTTGATTTCCTGAGGTATTCCGAATTTAGAACGGGATCCGATGAAGTGCCAGGGAGATTACTTGGGGAATATCTACAGTGTGCGACTGGCATGCCGGTGAGCGTGGGGTTAGGGCATTGCTACACACAGACCATGATCACAGTGGTGGCTAGAATCTGAAATGAAAATCGATCAGAGGAAACTTTGCTTGTGAGTGGCCAAAATCAACAAGTCAAGAACACGTTCTTTGCAGGGTTTCCTGGGCGCCCAGCTCGTCGCTCGAGTGGATTCTGCGCAAGCAAGGCCTCAAGGCTCGCACAAAAATATCTTATCTCACCCCTTGACATAATCCACACATGTCATAGACCGGGACCTCCGTCGGCAGGTAGGTGACGAATGAGATAACATCATGGTAAGCCGGGTGGACCTGAAGCCGCAACTTATCCTTTCCGCCCATGTCCACCTCGCGATCCAGCTCGCGTGTGTCCGCGAGGCACCAGCCTAGTCGCTCGGTTTCGTACGCCCAAACCGTTCTTCCAGACGGTCCTGTCGACGAAGAGACTGTCGAGTTGCTTAGTGAACTCGTGCGCCCCCACCACGAGCAGGACCAAACTCTCGTAGATGACCTCGACGCAGATTCCCAAGCCGACCGGGAACGCGACCAACTACCTTGGTGGAAGAGGCCTTCTCCTCTGTGGTACATACTTGGCCATATTTATTCAACTCGTCGGTTTTTTCTTGACGCGATTACAGGCTTCTAGTCTTCACCCCACTGAGCACTATTGCCGCGTCGGCGACCCTGGCACCCAAAGTCGAAATATACACCCTCCTAGCGTGCAGTGTCCACAAGCCTGAAATTTTCAGGGATAGGCAGTTTATCCCTGGCTTCCCTGGCTCTTCTTTCCAATCCTCTCCGGAACCCATTGAGACCACATTTCCACCCTCATTTGATATTGCTATCAACAATAGCTCCTCGACTTTCGTTGCCGAGCCCAACTACCCGACAAAGGAGTGTGCCTCCGATCCCGTTGTGCTAGCCGCGGTGGCCAAATTAACAGCCACCCTCAACACCTCCATGGGTGTCCTTGGATGTCTTACCACGGGCTGGTGGGGGGCTTTTTCGGACCGCTACGGCAGGAGTCGTATTTTAGGCTTGACTATCTTCGGACTCCTCGTCAACGACTTGAACTTTATATTCGTAACAAAAAACTTTCAACGCATCCCTGGCGGCTATTGGTTCCTGATCGTGGGCCCCATATTTGAGGGCGTTTTAGGCGGTTAGTCGTTTCTCAGCCGTCAGGTAAATCAACCTTACGTTTTCTATCACTAGGGATTAGCGCAGGAAGTGCTGCGAGCCACGCGTATATATCCGACACGACCCACTCCTCCGAGCGCTCTCGTTATTTCTCCTTTTTCTTGGCCGTCGTTTTCACTGGATTCAGCGTCGGGCCTGCGTTCGGAGGTCTTCTTGTCCGGTAGGCAGCTAGCTACGTTCCCTGCAAAGCAATTGATATTTCGACATAGTTATGGAGGCCTTCTGTCGGTTTTCTACTTTGCCACTGCGGTTCATGCAACCTTTTCTTTCCTGTCATTCACTGCCCTCCCGGAGTCCCTTACCAAAAACCAGATGCAAGCCGCGTCCGCTTTATATCAAGAAAGCCTGCGTCGGCTCGACGAGCAGGAAAAGACTTTCGTTGTCCGCATCCAGCGGCTGTTTGCGTTCTTGAAACCCTTGATCATATTCTTTCCGGTGCAAAACGAACGGGGTCCAAATGGACTGACATCCAGTGAGCCACATATAATGTTCGGCCCAAAACGCAAGATTGACTCGAGGTGCCAGTGAAAGGCCGAAAGTGGGATTGGAATCTGTTTGTCTATTTTTTCCCCATTACGGTGCAAGCAATTCATCTGTGCGCTGCAGAACCTTACTGGCATTAGCCTATGGATTCACAATTTCAATCATGGTCTGAAGCTTTGTTGCTATCCAACTCAAAATTAATTAATAAATACAGGGATCCCTCTCCTACAAATTTCAATACGTCATCGCATATTTCGAGTGGACGAGCGAAAATGCTTGTAGATCCTCTATGCTTGCGTCTTGTGCACTGACCGTTTTGGTAGGTTGGCTATTTCCTGACTATCACCGGAGCCACTCGAGCGGTGGTTTTGGCAGTCATTCTCCCTCGTTCGTTTTCTTGGCTATTTATTGCATAGATTTTTCCTGACGGTATTTAGTCACGATCAAGCTCGTTAAAGCCACCGTCAAGCCCAAATCTCCATCTCCATCCGAACTGGACTCATTGCTTTCCCGTAAATCTCCCGACAAGCCACATTCCGCCGCTTTCGACCTCTCCCTCGCACGCATTTCGCTCTTCATTGAGATATTCGCGTACGCGGCGATGCCCTTCGCCACCACTGGTATCGCTTTCACTGGCTTTACGATCCTCTCTGCCTTTGGGGCTGGCTTTAATCCCGCCGTGCAAAGTGCTGCTATGGAATTGTACTCGAAAAAGATGGGGACGAGCCTCGAGGCCGGCAAACTCTTTGGTGGGATGAGTGTCATCCAGGCTTTATCGTAAGTTTTCGCCTTATTGGGTATTATATCGTTTCGATACGGTGCGCTGAACGTCGAATTTCCCTTTCACAGCGGTCAGATCCTTGGCCCCTCGATATACGGACTCATCTTCGTCAAGACCGTCGCCACGTTCCCTAAAGCAATTTTCTTCGTTTCGGTCGCTAGCGTCGCCATTTCCTTCATCTGCTTGAGCCTTGTCCGACTCCCGACGGACATCCGGAACGACGTAGAAGAGGAGGAGGGGGCGTCTTATCTACCCGACCACGGCGTCCGTGATGCAACGCTTGTCGATGTTTCGGCGGACGGCGATTTGCGTGGCCGGCGGAAGGACGCCTCCATGATTGTTCCAGTACTTACCGTCTCCGCGCCCAGCCCATAGCCCCACCCCGTGAAGTGCGAAGCGCGCAGCCTCTGCGCGCGCTGCAATCAATGATCGGCGTCTTGAATATTATTCATATACGCGGGTCCCACAGACATACTGTTCGGTTTGTACTATTAGGTTATAGCTTACACCATCGCTCCGGAACCGTAATCTCTTTTATATGTGCTGCATACTTACTTACCAGCCAAATACACAGCGTTTCCACCCGAGCACCTCGTGGAAAGCGGTGTTATCACTTTTCTTGCCTAAATGGGGTGGCCTTTGTGGGCGTCTCAGAGTTACCCGCAGGCGACCTCGGGCTCTACGGTAAGAGAGTCCGGCGGCGCCCGCCCAGGAGTTCGGCGAATTGCCGTTTCTATCATGATATTAGAGGGCGCGGGGGGCGCTCGAACTTCTTTCACTTCTTCTTCTTCTTACCTCTGTTTTTCGGGGGAGGCTTTTTTTTCTCTTTTTATTTAGCGGCGGTCCTTCAAGTCGATAATGTTCCCGAACCCCCACTCTCCTAGTAGGAAGCCGCCCAGCTATCGCGATGCGATGTACGTCCCCAGTCGGGATGTCGTAGTTCCAGCGGTTTCGGCGGATTCCAAGCGATATGTGAGTCATCTCTATGCATGCTCCTGAGCTTACAATGTATACAACGCTGACTCCAACTGCAGAGACCAATAACATTGAGGGGTTGGGTCGTCGCTGTGGTGGTCATCACACTCTTTGGATTTGCAGCTGGTATTGAGGTCGCCGTCGCGATTTCGAAAGCGAACGGTGGTCAGTTTGAGTACTATTGTTATCGTATAGCTGCTCAAAATTCGCCCCAGGCTTTCCCACGAACCCGCACAACGTGTTTACCGGCGTTTCCCCGTCTTTCCTGATGGTTCGTGCACCTTTTCACCACACTAGTATCGTCAGAATATTTATGACTACAGTCGTTCTTTCCTACCTTGCTCGTTGCGGGTCTACTCTTCGTATGGCAAAGCTCAGACAGGTCATACCGCGAACTCCAGGTGAAAACCAAATCAACCCTCCACTTGAAGTATTAATATTTATGCTTTAGCCCTACATTGTTCTCGCGAGGGGGGGCGTTACAGCAGCTGAAGGGTTACTTGCCAATTATGTCAGTCTTATCTTGATGTGGTCACCATAACGCTAATACCTCGTCGTTTTAGTCGGGTTTGGGGTGCGCTGCATATTTCAGAAACAACGGCTGTCGCTAATATATAACCGGCTCAGTATTTGGGGAGTGATCTCAAACTCGTTAAAATTCGGCCACTACTTGATCTTTCTGTCTACCGTGACCACACTCCTTGGGAACTTTCTGCAGCCTCTTGCGGGGTCTGTTCTTTCACTTGATCAGCTTCCCAAAATGACCACCGGTACGAATTGCATTCATACGTTGTTGCACTGCTCTCAAGTTCGGCTTCACAGGAATTTTTATACAAAGCACTAACACAATCGGCCAGGCCCCTGACATTACGACACTAAACGCGTTTTTGGCCGCTGCTGGGTGAGCGCGTTCGCTGTGTCCAGCGTTCTAGGTTGACGCCCATCGGGGCCCTAGTTATGCGCAAGCTGCAGTCTTCAATCAATACCCTGATCCGCCCTTCGTTCGGTCGTCCGCGGCAGGCGGATGGTCGATCGCAGAATTCCAGGTGAGCCTTGGAATATTCATTATATTCCGTAGTCCCGTTGGCAGACTCAGTCGGCGCTGCACCCTAAGCATAGTCGAGTTGACGTTGCTGACGGCGCCTCCTTGCATCGAAGGCCACAGAATCCAGCGAGTCTGGCGAGAAAGAGCTGATCTTTGATCCAGGTACCTTCAAGTGCTTCCAGCGCATTGAATGGCACGCTTTGGGTGAACACGACGGCGGTGCAGTCAATAGCGAACTGCGAAGCCCCGCAGACGTCCTCATTGTCCCCAAATGGCACCAATTTCACCATTCAAGCCTGGAATTCCGCAGGATGCCAGGCCAATGTCACGTTCAATCCTGGTGAGTTGTGTCCACTTGCACCCCTCTGCTCCCTCACCACCAATATATCTATAGATTCAACGACGACGGGAACGCAGTATGGCGCTGTTGCAGTTTCGAACTGTGGAGAAGACCAAATCGAGTTTCAACCAATAATGTTCTGGTTTTTTGATGGCACCTCTCGGGCCGCAAGTGTATTTTGCAGCCCCAGCATCAAGTTATTAGATATTATAGCTCAGACAAGCCTTAATAATGGCTCCATCACGAACGTCACTGTGCTGGACAACGTAACGAGCTCCAACAATGTTACTGGCGGTTCTCAGAACGGCCGCGCATTCAATAGGTAAGCCATTGCATATCCGGGAAAAGATTGTTTTGACCTGTCAACGCAGTATTAAATTCACCCCCAGCAATGATACGTTTGTACAAGCCCGCGCTGTTTCGATTAGTGCCAGCGTCTCTGGTGCTATCTTCCGGTTTGCTTCACAACTATCAGGCGGGGTCCAACCCCAGTTCGATGACCCCAATGGATTCCTGAATATCACGGAACAGGTCTATGTATATTCAGTTCATATCCTCGTTCGGAGAAACCCAACTAACCGAAACTCCAGACTCAACATCTGGCGATATCTGCAAAGTCGGTTTATTTCGTCAATGCTCTCTCTACGGCACCCGCCAGCATGATCTCGCTTGTTCCTCGTCTTGTGATTGAGTGGGTTGTCCTCGACAACACGAGCAAGATATAGCTGATCCGTGTCATTATCACAGTGAATTACCCGCCCATGCTCTCGCTATCGTGATGACACTGATAGGGTTCCTTGCGCTATTCATCCATATTGTTCACTCGCGGCATCGGCGACGTTTCTTCCTCGCTGCGTCCCCAGGCTCCATCGCGCACATCATATCCATAACAGCGCACGCACGTTTCGGCGAGAAGCTCTACCCGTACGATGACGACGAGACGCTTGCGCGCAAACTCGCGGGTCTGAGCTTTAGCTTGGACCCGCGCACGGGCGCCGTCGTGGCAGACAGGGATGTGGGACCAGTTGCTTCTCCACCAGTGGGATTCGTGACCCCATATAACCTGAGTCTGAGCCCACGCCCCAGCACGGGTACTCTGAGCGGAAGCAGCGATACGTTCACGGGGGCATATGCTGATGAGGAGAGGCCCCGACATTCTAGGACATCTTCTTCAATCCTCCTTGACGTCAAACATGCGGCAAGATCGAGCGGTGGTTCATACTCTCGCAGCGAGGGATCGTCCACTCCAGCTGCGAGTAGAAGGTCGTTCGGCGAGCTAGAGTTGGAGGAGTCGGGGCAACAACTTCCAACATACGTGGATGACCTTGAGTCGCAAAGTAGCGGAGGATTAACTCCACCGTCGGTGAGTGAGAAACGGCTCAGAATTGATACCGCCAGGGCAAGGAGATCTATGGCACAGTCGCAGGGAGAGAGTTTGCCGCTGCTGAGATGAGGATATACTTATTGGCACGGACCTTTGTTTGGTAATGTAACGGTAGTTTTAGGAGCAACATGCTTTTGACCCAGTGGATGTGCTTCCAGCATAAACTTCATGAATAGGGGCTTGACGTCACTCGACGTCACTCAAAACCATAATCACATGTGAGTCGGAATAGGGGTTATGCGGAAAAAATGGAGCCTAAGAAAATCATACTCCAAGGAACTCCAGTTTCAACGTCAAGTATGAGCAATGCCGAAGCTCCACACAAAAAGGTATAAAACAGAAGCCATTCGCTCGCTCTTCCTATCACCACAACCCACCACACACACCACCACCACTTGTGGGTTTTCTTGAATTCCAATGTCTCGTTATTTATTGATAATTTCAGAAATATCCACAACATGTCAGACACTGGTCGTCAATCTCTCGGGGACAAATTCTCTGCAGCCGTAAAGGTCAGTCGGAGTCCAAAATCACCTTCGCACCCGCTAAATGATATCTGCTGTAGCCTGATAGCCAGAAATCTACCACAGAGCAATTTGGAGACAAATTCAAAGGCACGGGCGACAGCATGGCCTCGACGTTCCAGCCGCAATCTGAGAAAAGCACAACTCAGAAGGTTGGCGACACGTTCTCGTCCAACTCGAACCACGACGACGATTCTCTGCTCACCAAGGCGAAGAACGCTGTTGGAATGGGAGAGAAGAAGTAAACCCGTCCACGCTGGATTGAAACGAGCCTTGTATTTTAGAAACATTGTATCTTGAAATAGTGTATACACAGCGCCGGCTACAGTCTGACTCAGTTTCCCGTTTCCTGCTCCAACAATTTTCCCACCACGAAACTCCGGATGAACCTGATGAAAATTTTCCTTTTATGGTGCTCGGCTGTAGCTATCCGTTTTGAGAGTCCTTTTTATTTCTAATCTCACCCTATATACATGAGTACCTGATCCCTAGGTCTCGACTATTACCCTTGCGACAGATCGAGCGTAGGTGGATCTGCTTTTGTTCGTCGTTCGAACCCATAAATACCTTACCGCACATTACTCAGATGATTGGCATTGTGTCCGGATTCGCCTATATAAGAGTTGTTTAGGCATGCAATGCACACTCGATGCCAAATCTTATCACTTTCCCCGCTACGGCGTCCATCGTTTTTCTTTTTGCCGTGACCGATGTACTAGCATGCAATTGAGAGTGAGGAACGATTTATTTTACCTGCATGTGCTGTTTGTGGTTGGAGATTATCCTAGACGGAGAAGTAAATGCCTTTGGCCTCTGCAGCTCAAAAGAGTTCAAATAATCAATACCGTATATTTACATTACCGAAAAGCCAATTGTATCGAATACAAGTCGTGCAAGTAGTGTAGTATAGAGCAGGAAAAAGAGAAAACAAGATAGGAAGCGGGCGGTCAAAATCAAATCAAGCGGCTAACCGCTCAGGTCGAGCCCGCTTGCGTGCGGATCGAGATCGAGACTAGGGCATATGAGAAAAAGAAAGAGAGTACCGAAAATGGACGCACCTTCTTTGCCTTGGCCTTCGCAGTGGGAACGGCCTTGCCGCCAATGACGGCCTAGGAAAAACGTCGTCGGTAGAATGGACGATAGGGAAGTGAAAGAAAAACCTTCTTGGCTTTGGTTGCAGCCGAGGCGGTCTTCTTCTGCGCAGCCTTCCCAGTCTTCTTGTGCCACCACCATGGTTTCCACCAAGACTTCTGCTTCTTGGAGGCTTTTGAGGCAAGGGGTTTAGTGGAGACAGGGTCCGAATTCTATGCATAACATGTGAGCGATAAGGAATGGATGGGAAGCAGCGGGCACCCATACCTCCTCCGAGTAATCATCAGACTCAGAGCAGTCTGTGCCATCGTTCTCTGAGGAGGATCCATCCATATCCTCATCCTCGTCCACTGATGAGTCGGTTCCGTCCAAATCTTGGTCCTCATCCTCTGAGGAGTCGTATACATCCAAATCCTCATCGTCGGACTCAAAAGACTTAATAGTCATCGTGATATTCCTGAAAAATATTCACGGACCTTAGGCTGACGTGCTATTCGGCATCCGGAACTCCTCACTGCGTTGAGAACTAGGAGAAGTAAAATCGATGAATTTGCTAGATTGTCCAGGAGAGTGGCACCTGATTTATGCGTCTTTCTTGTCGGTGTTTTCCGCGCTTCTAATCTTTTCTTTCTCTTACTGAATTAAGCATCAGGAAGTCACACATTGTTGGCGCCGCGCCAGTGAAGAAAGGACGTGTCTGACCGATTGTCATCACGAAAGGCAGCCTTCGCTGTTTCAATGAGTGGCATAAACGTATCGTCGACCCATGCATTAAACTCGTGTTGTGAACCGTTTTCGTAGTGTTCTTTATAAAGCGCGCCCGCCATGGCTTCGAAAACATCGGCGGCAGTCTTGTTGGTAGGACAGGTTGTCGCCGCGTCCGCCGCAATCTTCTGCATTAGATGTGTTAAGGTGAGATTGGAAACGACACAATGTCGAACAATCTAGTGGCAGTTAGTCGAAAGATTTGTGTTACCATTCTTTCTCACAGAGTAAAATTCAACATTTCCGTCAGAGACCATTTCATAGGCTTTCAGGGAAATACGTCCTGCCAACATGGCATCCCCCAACCATTCCATCCTCCGATTTTCTGAGGCAGAGTCATCGGAGTCGTCCGAAATCGAGTCCCAAGCTTCTTCCGACATTACGGGCAGCTGCACATGGTATGCTTCAGTGTTTATAACCGCTAGAATCCGCTTTTGAACAAAAGCACGGCAAGCGCTTCTCCCCATCGCCGCCAGCAGATCTGGAGAGAAAGTGCTAGCTGGATCTACGAGAGCTTGCTCCGGCTAGAGTAAGCGTAAGATAAGGTAGACGACGTGACGGTTCCCTCTGGGCACATGACTTGTGACCTCAGGTCACAAGTCACATCTTTTCTTTGTGCTCGCGACATCCACCTCGTCCCGGTCGGCCTCGTCTCGCACGCGGTTTTTCGACCCCACCCACCATCCCCTCATGGAGCTCCTTTCTTTGAGCTCTGTCGCTTACGCTTAGTGTTTCTAGGGCTTCATCCCCAGTGAAAACACCGGCAAGCCAGAACGAACCAGATCGAGCCAGATGTGGCCACTTTTGGCTGGGCATATCTGGCTCGATAATTGTCTCAGGGCTTGATGTGGCTCGACAATTTCGTTCAAAAAATAGAGCCACGTCAAACCAGATAGAGCGACATCGAAACCAATATATTCAAATCAAACTAGGTATGTAATGGTTCTACGCGACAATATCCCGCCACCGCCGCCCACCGGTGCGCCCCGAGCCTCCGGCCGCGTCCATACACGGTTGTTCGTGTTGGTGTAATGCGCATCTGAAGAACCGGTATGAAGGATGCTGGATGCCGTATCGCGAACCTGCGGCACACAGATGTAAAAATGGAGAGCCGCGGCAGACATACCTGCGTTTCACAGCGACGACATCCCACGAGACTGCTAACGGGAAATAGGAACAACGTCTAGGTAGGAAGATAATTGTTAGTACTCAAATTTCAAATGAGACGATATGAGCAACCTAACGGAACAATATAAACTTGAAAGACTTGGACAGACAAGAATTGCGAGGAAAGGATTGCTAGGCAGCGCGATTGGTAGATGATGACACGGAAGATTCCATCGGCGTCTGATCCTGCACTGTCTGTTACATGTCGAGCTGCCGTCAGTCGCATGCGTGCTCTCGACAAGCGTACATACCAAGAAACTGAAAAGATCCGGGGCGAGAGAAAGAGTCGATCACAGAATTACATGTGCCTCCAAAAACAGACATTAGCATGGCGAAACAGCAAGCGTGAGCAGCGCACCTGAATATGGTCGAGTAATATTCTCGGCAACATAATATATCTCTGTAATCAGGACGTTGCGTTAGTTAATTGAATGCGCCGATGGTACAACTACCTCACCGCGATGAACGAGACAATGGCAAATGATCCAGAACACCCAGGGAATCGGTTAAATCAAGTGAGGCACGAGCTTCTATAGCGTCTGTCAAGAGAGACTAGGGAATCAGGGTAACCGAAACACGAAAGCTCTCGCAGTCTGCACGTACTTGCTCATCCAATGCCTAGTGCGACATCACTCTGCCAAGATTTGGAGGCGAGGTATTCATCCAGCCAGATGAAGCATCACGGAGATACAGCACATACTGAATAACATTGGGAGCAGGAAGCAAGAGGGCGGGAAGAGTGGCGGCGATGATGGTAAGAAGCAAGAGGCAGAAATGTCATAATTGGCACAATCGTACGACTTAGAGAAATTTGACGTGCACCAGCAGCCTCTGCCGAATAGAGCCCTGCTTTAGACCAGTTTTTGTTCAATGATTGACAATCTCGCTCGTTTTGGTTCGACATGGCTCGAAAAGCTCGATCTGGCTCGTTCTGGCTTGCCGGTGTTTTCACTGGGCTTCATCTTCATCTCCCGAAGTCCCTGGAGCGCCTTGTGTACGAAATCGACCTCGCGATCCAGAGCCAGATTTCTGGATCGGGCCGGTGAGCTTCCTGCTCATCGGTAGCGTCGATTTCTTTACAAACCGATAACTCTCCCAGTTTTTGGCATACTTGTCAGATTCGCTGACTTACTTATACATCTCAGCCTGATTATGTGCTCGCTCATCATGTCTCGTATATATCTAGAGTCCTCCCAACTTATTGGGCGAAAGAGGGAAGTTGAACTTACGGCAGACATGTCATTTCCGATTTGTCAGCCACCATTTCGTCGACGGTACGTGTCCCCTTATCCATCCTCCTTCCATGCCTGGATTGTTTTGAGTTCTGCAGCCACTTGCCTCTAAGTCATAGCATGTACCATTGAGCGTACCTAGTAATTTCGGTATGCTTGAAGTAGCTTCGAGTCGGCGCAACCTATGCGAGCCGGCGTCCGTCCTTCTAATACACTACCGGCTCCGGATTCTATGTACCTCTAACAAAATTTCCCCTTTGCACAGCTTAAATAAGGGAAATACCCGGTCAAGGCCCCACCAGGGAAATTTCAGGACTTACTCCTGTTTTTTCACCCCCGTCAGAAATATGGACAACTTTAGGGTGCATATTGGGTGTAATATTGAGTGTACACTTAGGTGTTCAATTATTCAGGGCTCAGACAACATCGCATTGACTGCTCTCGAAGCTTGAACCTCAAGTATACGTGAAGCCCAACCCATTCTAATCGAACGTAATCTTTTCCCCCCAGCGATACGCTAGCATCGAGGTCTATTTTTTGGCGGAAACGTTCGGCGACAAAGGACATGGTGTCGGTAAAAGATTGAACGCTAAATGCATAATATGGGAACATGTAACTAGGGAGCAAAGCACTCAAGGAGCGTAGGGCCGTATATGTTCTGGGAGAAAATCGTAGGCAGCACATCGGTGCCTGTAGTCAATGGAATATACCTCCAGTGCGCTTGACTGGACCCTCCTAGTACGCGAGACGACGCTTCTAAAACTTAATTCAGGAGAGAGGGGTATCACTGTGCAGTGTCCAGTGTCGGTTCAAAAATCATGAACATTGGCAGACAACAGCAACCGCAAGAATGAATAGGGAGGAAGCGGAAAAAGCCTCCGATCGCCGGTGGTCTGAAGAGAAGGAAGAGGAAGGAAATAGGCCTGGCAACCCAGAGATTAATTTTTTGGTTCGGACAGCAGCATATTATTTTCTTTTCGGGGGCGACGAGGACAGGCGGCCGTACACACTAGCACATGGAGAACGTCAAGCGCCACACCGCGCGGGGGGGGGGCATCGCATCGCGGGAGAGTCGGGTACTGTGATACGCCGGAGGTTCTTGAGAAATTCCTGGTACCGATTTAGGTCCAAGTCTACTTTCCGAATATACGTCCAATTCGTCACATCAATGTCACGTCACTCGCTCCTTTTATGGAATCATTTTACAAAAATGGCTTCATTCCCCAAAGCTTAGGAGGTACCTGAGGCGTACACCTTGCTCCTGACGTCGTGGACCCAGAATAAACGGACTGGGACTTGTGATCGAGTTGCCCGAGCAAGTCCGAAGCTCGCCAGCCAAAGCTAAGCAGAAACCAAGTTTTCAAAGGAAAAACATAACCTGTCGCGTGGGCGTAATTCCGCAACGACCGAGTTACACCGAACCGACTTTGCCGTAATCAACAGAATCAAGAGCATCCGCAGGATAGAGCAGACATGTATAAATTCCCCCGCGATGGCAGTCAAAACAGGCCTGGTATTCCGTAAATCATCAGAGGCGTTTAAGGCATAATTGAGGCGCGAGCTGGACGCGCCGGGACGCACGGGGAGTGCGGGTCGCGTCAATTGGGGGCGGAGGTATGAGCTGGCGCGGGGATAGCACTTAGTATCGCGCGGTTGGGGAGGAACAAGCAGGGTCGACGCGGTAGATGATGGTAACTCTGGCAGCTCGCGTGTGCGGGATGAAGAGACTTGTGGAATGAAGCATCAGATTGTGACGGACGTCGGAAGCTACTTATAGGGCTGATAGGCGTTTTGAATTTATCGCCCTCTCCCTCCTCCGTACCACCATCATGTCCCCCCACCCAGACCTCGCCCGCTTCTTCACCCTTAATACTGAGTGGGCCAAACGCGTTCAGAGCCAGGAGCCTGACTTTTTCGCAAAGTCTGTGGAGGGCCAGTCCCCGCAGGTATGTGTGCCCAGAACATATAGTCTGCAAGGGCTAAACTGGTTGTGCACAGGTCCTCTGGATAGGCTGCGCCGACTCGCGGGTTCCCGAGTCTGTGATCACCGCCGTCCGCCCGGGAGAAATATTTGTGCACCGAAACATTGCAAAGTGAGTTCCTTCTTCTACTAGTGTTCATTTGAAACCCATTCGCCGCGGTCAGCCAATTCCACCTGGAAGATGCCAACGCGCAGTCTGTGCTCACATACGCGGTGAACCACCTCGGTGTGCAACACGGTGCTTTCTTTCTTCCTCCTTGCTCGTAATTGCCATCCCAACCATGCCTCCCGTTTCGCAGTCGTTATTGTAGGTCACACCGAGTGCGGAGGTGCCGCGGCGTGCTTCGGTGCCGCTGGCTCGCCCAAGTTCAACCCCAACGCCCACATTTGCACCATCGTCCCCGGTCTTGAGCCCGACGCTCCGCTCAACCAGTGGCTGACCCCGCTTACCAAGCTCGTCGCGTCCCTCAAGCTGTCCAGCGTATCCAAGGAGGAGGCCCTGCCGCTCATCGTCGAGGAGAACGTCAAGAAACAGGTTCAGAACTTGTGCATGGCGCAGACGGTCGTCGACGCGTGGACCGACAACAAGAAGGTGTGGGTCCACGGTTGGGTATACGATCTCGCCAAGGGTCAGCTGCGCGACCTCAACGTTTCCCGTGGCCCGCCTGCATAGATATTTTGTACATAGTGCACGAAAGCGATAGAATTCGTGCCATTGACAGGAGTGACAAGCATTATGTCGATCAGGCCTAGCCCCAATACGTCACTTGCTCTCCTCCATCGCGCGTCTTTGGCGCGCAACCCACCCGAAAAGGTGGTGCCTCTGAATCGCTATAAAAAAGCCCGGGGGCAGTAATCCGTTCTCTTTATTCTTCGAACTTGCTGCCATGTTACTGGTTCAGTTGGCTAGTTACAACACGAATCTTCAAGGGGAGAACGGGCTTCCCCAGGTAGTCTCGTAACCAAACTCTCTTTCTTCTCATCTTCAACGGGCTCCCTCAGGACCTCGTCGACTGGCTCAGCCCTACGCTGCAAGTGTCCGCCTTTCTCTCACATCAAGGCACTGCAGACATCATCGCAGTAGGCTTCCAGGAGCTCCTACCCCTCCACCTCGGCCGTCAGCAGCATTCTCGTACCCTCAAGGCCTAACCAAAGCTCACAAACCCATTAATAGTCTCCGGTCTCTCAACGAAGGTCATCAGTAACCGAAATGCCCACATCCTCGCGCAGATTGAGGCAAATTCGGTGAACAAGGAGCGCTATGCACTCATTGCGAACGTCGTTAATGGGGGCGTCGCGCTGCTGGTATATGCACGCGATGCGGGGATTGCGCATAACGCGTGCGACGTGCACACGACCTGGACCGGCACGGGGCCGGGGTACATGTCCAACAAGGGCGCCGTGGGCGTGCGCTTCCGCGTCCCGGGCGAGGACGGCGGCGTTGGCGAGACCTTCACGCACGTCGTTCATTTCCTATATTATATTTCTTCCTTACCCCACAAAAACAGCTTCGTCTGCGCGCACCTCACCGCACACGCAGAAAAGGTCGCGAGCCGGATCGCAGACTGGCGTCACATCGTCGGCTCCCTGCTCTTTCCCTCCTCCACAGGCACACCCACGACACTCTACGACACCTCGCACCTCTTCCTCCTCGGGGACCTCAACTTTCGCGTCGTCCTACCGCCCGAGCATCCGCTCAAAGGCGCCAAATCCGCAGTGGTTGGGCAGGAGCTGTCGAAGGAGAGCACGCGGGAAGCTCTGAAGGAGTACGACCAACTGACGTTGAAGCGGCGCGATCCCGCCAGCGGTTTATTCGTTGGTCTGCGCGAAGGCGAGTTTTGGCGGTTCAAATGCAGCTTCAAGTACCAGCTTGGGGAGGTGGATAAGTATAGGTAAGCGTTTCTCTGCGTTTCGAGGTATCACTCAACTCAACGATAAATAAAGCGAGAAACGGATGCCGTCGTGGACGGACCGGATACTGTACACGACGTATGCCGACTCGCCCGACGCACCAAATGAATCTGTGATCAAGAACCTGTTGTACACCTCCGTCCCTGGGTACACCACTTCTGACCACGTCCGTCTATTCCTCTTCCCCTTCTCTTATGCTAATTATACGTGCATCCAGAAACCAATCGTTTCCCTCCTCCTCCTCCCCTCCCCTCCTACCCCTTCTCCCTCCTCAACAGCACTAACCCTGACCACCCCACCCACCCTCCGCCTCCGTGCCCTCTACACCCCCACCCCCGACCCGTACGCCAACCTCAAGCGGTACACCGGCCGCGTCCTCGACCGCGCCATCGGGCGCGTCTGGTGGCTGCTCACGCTCCTTGGCGCAGGATCGACGCTCGTGGGGATATTTAATTTTGTGCTCGGGCTCGGCGCATGGGGGTGGTGGTCGCGGTTTGGTTCTGGTTCAGGGATTAAGCTTCCAGGCGGGGATGGTGCTGGTGCTGTGTAGCTTGGACTAGGTTGGCAAGGACCCGACAGGCGGATAATTTATCGCACTCGGTGTATATACCCTTTCACGTAGTTAGCACCATATCTTTGTTGTAATATCATGGACATCCAGGCAAAGAGATTTGGTCACTGACATTCAATCCGGCAGTCATATTTCAGTGTAAGCCAAGCAGAGGCGAGCTCGCGAGGCCGTGCTAGGTGGTAGGCAAAGTAGATTAGATTAGATAGGATTCCCGTGTCCCGTGATATGACACATATCGGCATCGTCCCTTTCTCAGTTTCTGCGTCCACGCAAGAAAAGGTCTTTTCTCTCGTGCTCCTCCTCGCGTATACTCGTTATTTATTCGCATCGCTGCCGTTCAGCCCATCGAAGTTAAAGGCGCTACGCGTTCATCCCGAGTCTTGACCTTTGGTGGCTCTCAAATCGACTTTGACTATGGCCGTCGGACTGGCCGTCGGCCGGTCAGCTCGCGCGCGTCTGGACCGTAGTGCAGCACGCGGCTCGGAAATCACCTCGCACATCGTCTCTTCCTGTCGTAGTCCTTTGACCTGAGAAGACTACTATGTTGGCTAAAACGGTAGATATGGACCATACGGTGTGTGGCCTATCTCCTTTTTCGTTGTCGTTTTCGTTTCGTTTCCGCCCTCTTTGCTATTTCATTTGCATTCGTTTTGGTCTGGGTTCTCTTTCGTTGTGCGCGCCGGATAGTCGAAAAAAGGACAGAAATGTAACTTTCTTGTCCGAGACTCGGGGCCAGACCTAAGCTCTCGCTCGAGCCGGTTGCAAGCATTCATTACACGTCCGGATACGCTCTGCTGCGCCCGTCGGCACGCGTGCGCGTCTAGACGAACCGTAGTGCTCACGCACCTGGGATTCAGCGCACGGTGCCGCCCTCCCTCATTTCTCTTTCTCATTGAGGTGGCGTGTACCACCAGAAGTAACTGCACAGTGCCAGCAATTGGTGCTCATCCCTCACTTTGCGCGCTGCCGCCCAGGTCTGTCGACCCGGGGGAGTAAGCACCCGGCGCTGCGCGCTATCGTTTCGTTCTCTCGTCGAGTGTTACACAGTTTCCATTATACGCACTCCCGCCTTGACCTGTTCACCCGGGACACTGCGCAAATCTTCTATGGTCCGCTGATCCTGGGAGCCAGCACCGCTGCGCCTTGCTTCTTTTCTCGTCGAGGTATTGTTGACCTGAGAAACCTCGTCCAAACCTTCCATGGACCGCTGCACCTGGGAGTCAGCACCGTGGTACGGTGCTGCGTATTCGCTTCGTTTCTCGTCGAGGTATCGTTTACCCGAGAGCGTCCAAACTTCTCGTGGCCCGATGCACCTGGGATTCGGTACCATGCCATGGCGCTGCATCTACGCTTCGCTTCTGGATACCGTGTACCGAAGAAACCTTGTCTAAACCTTCCGTGGTCCGCTCGCCCGAGAGTCGGTTCGCTCATCGTCGAAGTACTGTATACCCGAAAAAATGTTGTCCAAACCTTCTGTCCTCCGCTGCACCCAAGAGTCGGTACTGTGCCGGGGCGCCAGTTTTTTGTTTCGTTTTCTTCCTGAGGTACCGTGTACCAGAGAAACTGCCCATGGGCATGGTCGTGCTTCGTCGCACGCGCCCGTCGAAGTCTCGCTACTTGGGAAAGGGCATTCGCAAGGTGACGCTCGTTCAAATCTCCTTGCATGTGCACAAGACCCAACGCGCCTTTCGACTACTCGCGCAGCCGTCTGAGATCGCGCCTCCTCTCTGTTCCGCATCGCGCCGATCATGCGCGATTGGCCTTCCTTGCGCCTGATCGACCTCATCTCGTATGCGCATCTCGCATTTGAAGCCGTGGCTCTACGTGCGTATTTCGTCTTTCGCTCATCTTGCCCTTTCCTTCGTGTTACCACGCCTTTCGGGAACGATACGGCAAAACCAGGACGCAGTCTCAAGAACGTTTTATGTTTGAGAGCGGCACAGGCAGTATCATCCTGAGCTCACCGAGAGCCCTCGGTCGTCTTGTTTTGTCGCGGCTGCCACGTCCGATAAATCAGCGCTCGAAAGCATCTGGTGGTCTCGTTCGTCCCGTGGCTCGCACGCCCGGAAGTCAGCAGCCGCTGCTGCGCCTTGTTCTGATTCCTCGCTCGAGGTACCACAGCTTTCTCCTTTCTGTTTGGTTACCACGCGGTTTGGGGCATGATACAGAAAAACCAGGACACAGTGTCAAAAATGTTCACCGTTTTTGAGCCGTCCTGTCAGTATTACTCCGAGGTCGAGCTCATTTGGAGCCCTGGGTCATCTCGTATTGTCCTGGCTGTCATGTCCGACAAACTAGCGCTTGGCGCCCGCATCCGGCGGCAGCGTCTCGCTCATCAGATATTCAGGTCCGCAGTACCTAGCAGCCGATGCTGTGTCTCGTCTCGTATCTTCGCTCGAGGTATCGCATACCCGAAGAATAGCACAGGGTGCAAATCTGTCGAAATATAGGCTCATTCTTCCCATCACCCGAATCATGCAAGTGCACCAGCCTCACCGATTCGCAGGTCGCTACCGCACCATCCACGCAAGCCAGCGCAGTAGATATCAAATCGCTTCACTGCACGTGCCCGTTCTACCCACATGCAAGCCAAGGCTCGTCTATTCGTTCAACGGCCTTTGAATCTTCTGTGGCTTGCACGGCTCCTCTCGTATCAACGCCATCATTACGCTGGGTGGGGTTAGCACTCGGTGCTCGAACACACCGCGTACGAGCTACGGGGTCCCTCATCGTCGACAGAATCTTCCATGGCTCGCATGCCTGGAAGTCAGCGCACAGTGCTGAATCTCGTCTCGCACTCGACCCAACATCATCTCGCCTGCGCGATGATGTTGGATGAAATTCACCTCGCTCGAGCTGCAAGGACTGCCTTGTCCCCTTTGGTTTGCTGTCATTCCATCGCTACTAGCCTTTTCCGCTTCGGCTTTTCCGAATGATAAAGCCTTGACTAAGTGGAACTGCAAACTGTTCGATGCATCTTTTTCAGGAAGTTGTGCGGTCCCCGCTTGGACCACTTCTCGACTTGCACTCTTGGAATGCACGCACATTTCTGGATGTTCTACGAATCCACAAATTGCAATCCATCGGTACAGTTGTTTTGCCTACGCCGCGCCATGGAGCCCGTTCAATTTGGCTCTGAGTTAATCCTGTTTTCTTCGCACTTTCGATGCGAGGCTGCGGGCCTGCCTTGTTTGCAAGAATGCGTTGGCTGAAGGTGATCGCACTTGGACCTCCTGCCCTCGCACTTTGTTTTCCCGGACTTTTAATGATTCTGTACTGTCTGCTGTCTGCTATTTGTGCCTCGGATGGCCTGCATGCACCGTATCACACGCTTTGTGATCGGCCGTTGTTTGATGCATTGTTGAGGGGCTCCACACCCCGGTTTTGCTTGGCGAGCAGGTTACTCCCAGCCTTCTCAACCATGACTCGGGCGGCGGCCCTCTCATTCCGGCGTCCAGCTCGCTCGCCGTGACAGGGTTATTACCTGTGACCCATATGGCTTGTTCTAAGTCCTTGGTTCATAATTTACATAGACTGCACGTCCTGAAGTGGACCTGCATTCCCTGCATTGGTACACGTTGCATGCGTGTAACATATTGTCGGTACATTGCACTGATTCTTGTTCGTCTCTGGCTTGGATTCCTCATAGAATGAGCTCACGAAACCGTCCTCACCTCGAGCATCGTGCAGCTCGCTTTCTGTCCGTATCCTGCGTCTCCGAGTTATGCCCCAGCCTGTGCCTCACACAGATGCCTGTCTGGCTGTGAGTTCAGTTCCGCTTTCTTTTCATATCATGCTCCTCATCGGCCATATGGCACTCAGAGCGAGTAAACACACCGAATCTAGGCCCACCGCAGGTGTGAATTTCTTTCATGCAGACATGGAAAGCGCAAAGCTCGCTGCCTGCTGATTTTCCGAGGCCTGTAAATAACCTTGCCCAATGCTCGCCGCAGAGCCCTGCTCCGTTCCTCTTGTTCGGAACTTGTATAACATTCTGCGACACATGTTGAATCTGGTTCATCGTCCCCGCTGATCTGCTTGTGTTATTCTGGTTCTCGAATTACTCAGAGCCGCTGTCCACATTTCACACATGATTTGGGTGACGAGTTTTCGGTTCGCTTCTGCACACACGGGTTCAAGAGCGTAATGGCTTGGTGGCACCTGCTACAGGTTACTCTCCTCTGCCCTGTCCAAAGATCTGGATGAATAATTGTGGACAGCTGCTGTCTCGTTTGAGCAGTTGACTGTTCATGCGGCACCTCTCAGCTCTTGTTCAGCTCTGGTCTTGGAATAACTTGGATGAACATACACTTCAATGGTTCTAATTTCTCACTCCCTCAACTGTTTTCACTCGAGTCAGGCCGTACCTGTTTCACTGATCGTCGTCGGGCTCTACGTGTTGTCGCTCAAATCTCGTTATATGGGTCCTTTCCGTGCGAAACTTGATTATAGTTATCAACTGTGCCTGCCATATCAACACGATACTTGAATAATTTCCTCCCTGCCAGTGATCGCACCAGATCATTGTATGGGATAGTTGCTCTCGAGTTCCTTTGGCGCCTGCTCCAGCATGATATCTCAATATCTGAAATGCCTTCTGGATGACTACTGCAAGGGCCCAGCCAAATTTCATCTCTGGACCGCGCAGCCTGCGATTTGGAACCTCACTATGGTGTGTACAGTCTTCAGCATCCGAAAAGGCTGTTTGTACTTGTGCTTGCACTACTTTGACTTCCATTTGTGAACATGGGCAATAAGTACATGCACCGCCTATGTTCCAACCACGTTCGTCACTCATCGCTACGCTCCATTGGGTTCCTTGGGGGTCCTTCCACTCACCCTAGCATGAGTTTCGCTCTTAGAGCTTTTGCTCCTTGGGGTTGCTTTGGGTTCGTTTCATACCCTTCCCTTTGCACGGGTTTGGTTGTTCCACGCTCTGTTCTGACCTGTCTCCCTTTTCCATTGAACCTGATGACTGAGAACAGACATGAATGTCCAGAAAGGAAGGCGTCATAGCTCAGCTGGGAGAGCAGCAGACTGAAGAAAATCGTGTGTCACGTGATCAAATCTGAAGGTCCCGTGTTCAATCCACGGTGATGCCATTCGTTTTGCACCTTTGTACAATTCATTTTTTTAACGCAACATTTTTAACCACTTTCCTTTTCGAGACAATTGGTTCAAACTCTCTGAGAAAAGCAAGCAAGAAAGCAGACTTGTCTCTAGGATTATTGAGGATATGTTAAATCACAGCCATCACCTCAAGTTTGGTTCACCCCTCAGGTCATGTATCTGCCACGATAACTAGCAGAAATCTTTGAGTTCAGAGGAAGAGTGCCTCTCAGGCCCAAGACTTGCCAAATAATTTGATTTTTAATAGTTCAGCTCAAAGACACAGTGTTAGGAGGTGTATATGGTAGGAGCAAGTCTCCATGGAAGAATGTTCTGCTATTATTTATCTGGGCATCATCACCTGGGGATCTATCAATGAAAGACCTTAGTTAATAAACGGTTCATACATGATGGTAGAGCTGATCAAAGTACTCCGTTGAGCCAACTGCAACACATGCATCAACCTCCCACTATTAAATAGCTTTAAGTAAAATACTGGACATCCAAGCTTGAGTTGAACAATCCTCCCAGTAAACAGTCCTCCTAGGGAAGAAAGCGGGGCCAGAATATTAGTAAACCATTCATCGTAAAGTTGAAAACAAGGAGATTTGGGGGTGGGGGAGCTGGAGAGCTTGATCTATTGCTGAAAGTGCTGTAAGGATCCAGGACTGCGATGACGTGTTTGTCCTGCCAGAATATCAAATCAGAATGCGGAGCAAGCCTTCCACTCACGATAATGAATGCTTGATTGATTTCCAGCACTACATCAAGTGCGAGTGGAATTAAAGTTGACATCTTGATTCTAGTATGTAATTCAGGTGGAATAAGTGTTATATCTCTGGCAGATCCTGGCCTACCAGCATATTATGCCACTTGGCTTATCACCTTATTCCGCTGGACGCTAGATTCCCTCCAGCTTATATTCTCTGATCTGCTGGTCCTCCAAACAGTGTCCGGCCTTTGGCCAAAGACAGGTTTTTACACAATGAAGTATTCTGAGCGTTTCCTGTTTTATCTGCCTCAGCACCGATCTCCACATGCACCATCTATCACACTACCTATGCTATGTTCTCCATTTGCTATATCCTTTGTACTTCCCAATTAATACTTAGATCTGGGTTTAGTATTTAACACTGTATCTACTACCATGTACTTCAGTTTAGTTATTAATGTCTTTGAACTTATTGTTCATTGTCTAAGTCGTCTTCTCTTCATTGGCCATAATCCCTTTGGCCGACCAGCTCATCCCTTCCTCCGCTGGCAGGTAGTCTAGCTCGCCCAGCACCTCTGTGGTGTTAGCACTCTCCACATCCGTTCACCTTCAGCTTTTGGCACTCTTACACTGACCGGTTTTCATATCCCGACCAGCTTGCATCCACTGGTTGACTTAATTGGCTTAGCCTTACCCTTGCGGCTTGGTATATAACAATAAGCCAAGGTGCCAAGTACTCTCCCAAATTAAGCTGAGACTGAGCTAAGAAGACGCCCGCAGATGGATAGAAGTAAGTCATAGATGGATGGTTCATTTTGCCAGTTCAACGCAAATGGCTTTGATTTGTGGGTAATTGGCAGGGTACATTTCGGAGTGCTTCGGTGTGGTGCTAGCCCACAGCGCTGAGGTAGTATGTTCAATCCACGGTGACGCCATTTTTTGCAGTCCTTTCTTATTCTGAGGATGTAAAACCAATTCATTTTATGTCTTCAGAGCACCGTAATTACCTCGCAATCCTTGATCCACTCGTCGATTTTTATATTTTTTTCGAATGCTGCGTTGTTAGCAATCTATTCCACGGCGAGACTATACGGTTTTGACTTTGATAGGCACATCATATCCATGCATGATCCCAGCAAGCACCCAGCAGTTCCCCACCACGTAGATGAGCCCTCTGACCCATAGGCCAAAGAACACATTCTCCCCGAGGAACTCCAGGTTATACGCTTCGCCGAGCCACAGAGCTTGTGTGGTCACCCACACGCCGAGGTATGCGAAGGCATTCCACCGCGGGATGGATAGCCGGGGGAGTAGCAGTGGAAGCAAGAGGAGGTACCACAGGAAATACTATGCGACACAAAATCAACTTGCGAATCGGAATAAATACGGAGGAAAATACCTGGGACGTGCACACTTTGTTGAACACAACAAACACGACGGTCTGCACGAACCACGCAAACACCAGGTCGTCTTTACGGCGGCCGAAAGCGAAGCCTGTGCCGAGCGCGAGCGCCATCTGCGGGACGAAGCTCGTCAGCGGCGATCGCAGAAAGCGGTTCCACAGCGGCAGGTTCAGCGCCGTCGTTGCTGAGTCGCCCGACGGATAGGTCAGGTAGATGAGATAGAAGTAGGGCGAGAAGTTGTGCCGGTGGTCAAGACGGTGAAGGTGGTAGAGATACGACTCGTAAAGGAACGGATAGCCCCACCTGCGATATTCATTCAATTGCGTTCCATTCAAAAGGAAGAACTAACACAAGATAGCACCCCGCACCGAGGGCGAAGAACGTCGACGCGCTCAGTACACCGAAACGAATTGTCCGCAGATTGACCACGGTCTGGAAATACCCCTTCCATCCGGAGGCATGTGGGGACCCGCCAATAACGCCGAGACACGCGGCACCATATACGACGGGGTATATCTTCCAGTGGGTGCTCAGTCCGAGCGCGACTGCCGCGGCGTCCCAACGTCCCTTGAGTGCCGCGTACAGCGTGAGCAGCACGAAGAGTGAGAGGACGGACTCTGACGAGCCGCGAGTGGAAATGGTGAACACGAGCGGGTTGAGCAGGTGTAACGCGCTGTAGAATGTCGCTTTGCGGTTCAGATCTGCGGTCTTTGAGTCGGGTGCCTGCACAGCGGGGAGCACAAAAGACACAAGGAGGTCGTATATCAGCAGGCCATTGAATATATCGCAAGCCGCAAAGAGATATTTGCCAAACGAAGGATGGAACCACTCGTTCGGCGCAAGCAGCAGTGCAAGGAGCGGTGTGTAGCGGTATGTCTCCCGCGTATACGGACTGCAGGAAGATTGGCTCCGACGTAGGGACAACGAAGAGACAAACGGGCGCACTCTCCAACAGCAAGGTTCAGCTCAGCTAGTGTGTCCCTCAGCGGCCCTTGAGCATGGTTTCCGGCGTCAGGGTGAAGAAGGAAACGCGCAGCATCGCTGAAGACGCGGTAGTCAATGTCTGTGTATTTCACGACCGAATGCGCGTCGTGCCATTCGCTGTAGAGGATGAGGCCGACGCGAAGAGCTATGGACAGGAACAGAACATCGCGGAATGAAGGAAGAGGTGGCATGCCATCAAAGTACATGAAAAAAGAACATATATGCAGACATGGAACCAACGCCGTGAAGCTAAAGGGCCACAGCAAGTATTCGTGCTACTGATGTAAGATATGTGAGCCGAAGGTCCGAGCACCCAAGTAAACAGCCCTCTAACGTCCTCCGGGCAGCATTCGTTGTTGTTAGGCTCAAATCTGGGGCAAAACGGTCAACCCAGGGGAAATATAATCAACAAATTAACGAACGTATTGCGACACCCATCGGAAACCTGGAGCGACGTGAGCTTGAACTAAGACGGGTGAAAGGATTCCTTACCTTCTCCGTACCCCTGCCTCTGGACGACCGAGCACATGAAGATTTCGATAGGCCGAATGTCATTGAGAGGGATTTTGCCCTATAGCACGAGTATTAACCAAGCAGCGGGGATGTCAGGACCGCACACACCTTCCCAGTGGTCTGATACAGTCCCAAGTGGTGCCTGAGCTCCTCCTCGCTGACCGCCCCTGGTGCGTCAATCTTGTTGCCAAGAATCAGGAAGGGGACCTTTGCCAGTTGCTCAATCGCTAGCAGAGCGTCGAGCTCTGCCTTGGACTCGGCGAACCGCTCAAAGTCGGCGCTGTCCACAAGGAAGATAATTGCATCCACCTCGGGGAAGTAGTCACGCCAGAGGCGACGCGCTAGACAAAAATGTTAGAGAGCGGGTGCATACAGAACGCACACCAACCCTGTTGATGTCCACCGAGATCGTGGGTCGTGAATTTAACGTTCCCAATAGCGAGCTCCTCCGAGGCTACGTCTATATAAGAACAGCTACATGTATAATTGACGGACACGCACTCGGGTGAAGAGTCGGCTGCAAGGTTGCGAGCCGGTCGTTTTTAAGCATGTGCAAAAGGGTCTTCGGAGGCCATGTTGGTCAGTAGTAGTCAAACTAACAACAAGAACCTATCGCACCGTTTTCCCAGCGTTATCTAGACCCAGGAAGAGAATTTTGGCATTCTTGTGCATCAGCCCTGCAGAGAACTTAGCAGCTGCAGAACGAAGAAATAGCAGGAGCTACCAAGCTGAGCGAGGATATCCCAAAACCAGTTGATGATGAACATTGCGAAACAGAAGGCGTTGGAAGAGAAGGGATTGAACGTGAAAGCAACGAAGAAAGTTCGAGCTTAAGATGTGCGCTGCTTACGTGGCGGTGATGTCTCTCTCACGCTGCTCGACACGCATCGTCCAGCTCCCTCCACGCACGCACGACGCGTCCTCTCCTATGTGAATTTGATACATTTGGTTGGTAATATACATGCGCATTATATGTCAAGAAAATGCAAGAGAAATCAATGCAACCGCGAGCCATTAGGTGCAGACCGATACATACTCGTGGCGGGAGAGTCAAATATAAATGCGTCTAGCTCAGAGTCAGTGTCCGAGTCGTCAGATTCCTCCGCCGGGCTCATCGCGCCCACCCGGAAAACATCACGGAAGGGCGTCTGGGGAACGTCATTGACCGCCTCAGACGAGATCGACTTGGCCAGAATGGCGGCAACCCGCGCCTCCAGTCGCCGACTCGGAACCCGATACACTGGCACGTCGGCGGATCGTTCGTCCTCCTGGAAGAACGTCGTAAGGTCATGCAGATTCTGCACAAGACCTCCGAGATCCTCATGCAGGGGACTGGACGCAGCGAGGGCCTCGATCTCGGGCTCAAAGTCAATGCGCGAAGGCCGTGTGGGCATGGAGCATGTGTCGAACACCGCCATCATGTTCGTCCGGCAGGTATCGCGGAGCGTCTCTGGCTGGACGACGCACCACCCAGATGGTTCCGGAACCCCAAAGACAGTCGCGACTGAGTTGACGTCCTTGGTTAGAGAACGCCCATGCATACTCATGCGCAGCACATGCTTGGCCGCCAAACCACCAGACATCTTCATTGGCTCCTCAAGAACCTCTAGGGCCTGCGCAGCCAAGTCGGTCTCGAGAAGCCGCAAGAGAGGCATCAGCAGTTCAGATCCGAGCAGTTCCACCGGATTCCTGGTCTCCCGTTGCTGGAACAGGAGCTTGAGGATCTGCATGGCCTGCACGCGCAACCAGCGTTGCCGATTGAGAACGAGGCCGAGGAGCAGAGTGACCACCTCCGTCCAGTAGTCAACGCCGTAATGCTCGCGGAGACTGGCCACGGATTGGCGTAAAAAATCGTCGCGCGTACGGAAGTGGCCTTTGACGAAGGAGGTCATGATTTTCTGGATGCTCTGGCGTCCCTCTTGCTCGGCGAGAACGCCAATGTCTTCGGCAAATTCCTTCAGCGCGGGATCATTTGGCGCGTCAGGAGTGTATGCATGCAGACACCGGGGGAGAATTAGCGTATATAGATCGCGAAGACGGCCTCTGGTGGGATCAATTAGACGGTCGTCCTGGGCTTTGGTCAGGGTCCGGAGGATCTTCATGGTCGCATCGGAGGTCACGGATGATCGGAGGCCAGTCAGCAAAACGGGTTGCAGGTATTCGGGACCATTCCATCCATGAGGCTGGCGCGAAAGAAGGAGTTCGACGGTAGCAGGATCATTGAAATCCATCCGCGGCAAGAGAGTCTCCAGAATGCCAAGTGTCTGGGCAAATTCATGCTCGACTGTGGTCGAGAGCGAAGCACAGGCAGACCAAAACATCTGAGGGAACATCGACTGGTCAAGGTCAGGCAAAGAAACCATGGCATGCATTGTGCGCATGATCTCCGCCGTAAAGGACTTGATGTTGTCGTCAGGGCCGGATAAGGTGTTGGATAGACGGCCGAGCAGAAGCGCGAGATCCCCCGGGGAGACGCGAACCATGATTGCTCGGAAGATCTGCAGCGACCTGAACGCAGTGGCCCTGATTGAGCACGATGTTCCCCAGGATAATGCGAGCGAGCCCCACAGGTCCGCCAACGAGGGGCACAGGGGAAGCATGAAACTTACGACCTCCGAAGAGAGCCATTTCATCTTCGGCTCGGCATCGGCGCTGGTCTCGTCCTCTTTCCAATACATGTCTTCTGCCTCTGCCTCGGCTTCAAGGCTAGCAATTGACGCCTTGAGAGCGGATCGGCTTGGATAAGAAGTTCGATCGGGGAGTTCGTCGTATCCAGGTGCCCAAGATCGAAGGAGCTGGAAGAGCATGCGCTGGGCTCGTGTTCGGACAAACGGAATACGGTGGTCGAGATGAGCGAAGAGCGCGTGTAGTAGTATGGGCAATTGTGGCTTCAACTCCCAGTAACGCTGCAGCGCAACGTCCGCCAAAAATAACCAGGCAAATTGTGCTGACCCCAGTGCCATTTTGGGCTCATTCGAGGCGAAGAGGTCGACGAGATCGGCCCAAAGCTCCATGTCATCCTCGTCCGGAAAGGCCAATTTATGGTCGATGGTGGGCAGCATCCGAGCAGGTTCGATGACGGAGCACAGCTCCTCGAAGGTCTGCCGGCCGATACTGGTTTGGCAGAGACAGGCGACAATGTTTGCAGCGCAGTCAATGAACACTGCGCTGCCAACTTTGTGCGACTGCTCCAGAAGGAACCGCACAGTAGCATGGCCGTTGGATTGGTGGGGAGGGTCGACCAACCGTGTCCATAAAACCGATATCTGCTCAGTGTGGCTTTGTCCGTAACGTACCATCAGGGCCATCAGATGGTACAACGCTGAGTGGCCCTCCCTGGACAGGCTGGTTTTATCCTCCGTCATTAGCTCGATGTTGGGGATCCAGAACTCCAAGCTTTGCAGCAGTAACAGCGGCACATTCGACACGGACGGCGTATTGTGGAGCTGAGCAAGCCAATGCGCAAACTGCGTCAGAATAGCGACAGCTTGATCGGGATGCTCGCCAGCGAGAAAATCCGATACGAGGCGATGAGCATGCACATATGTCGCAGACGCGCGGCTACAAGCTGTGGCCTCGAACTGCGACATCGCCAACAAGCCCGCAGATTGTTGGTGAACAGCCTCGAGCATGTTGAACGCATGGCGGCGGATGATTAGGAGAGGATGGCAGAGGTTGGATAGACCCAAGCAAACGATTTGAGCAAACGTGAAAGCATGGTTGTCACCGCTGCAAACGATGTCGGAAAGGACTTCGAAGAAGAGGACATGGCTGGAATCAAGTTGTTCTGTGAGGACAACTGAACGCCGCAATGACTCTTCCATGAGATTCGCATCGCTCGTATTTGCAAAGAGAAGTGATTTCAGGGCCCTCCTGAAGAGAAGGTCAAACACGCCAACAGGGAGCGAAAGGCGCGCTTACTTTCCGCGAGCTTGGGTGGCTGGATCCTGCGATGACAGGATGGCTCCGAACCGTTGCAAAACATCGTGCGCAGAGAGTGTCCTCAGATATTCCGGCTGTGTCCGGTCGACGGGAGAGTCAGACGATTGGTCTGACGGAAAATATGCTTTTTGCTGCTCATCAAGTCAGTACCTTTGGGCGTTCGAAGGATGGATCCAAACTCACGCATAACGAAGACAGTGCACCGACCGAGGCATAGGAGAGAAGGAGAGTCTCATTCTGGAACCGTTTCACAGACTGATTGACGTCCACGTCCGATGTTGATGACGCTGCAGCCGCTCTCTGCATCAGAATGAGGCGCTGCTTCACTCCTTCCGTTTGAGGCCCAAATTGGCACCATTCTTCGCAGAGACGATAGAGGGAAAGGTGCATGTTGGGTGGGATGAAACGGTCTGAATCGGTGAGGGCTGCGAGGCCATCGAACAGACGTTCGACGGTGCCACAGAAGTATCGGCGAAGGCGTTGCAGCGTGAAATTATCCCGCATGTCCGAAGCAGTCAAAAATGCCTGAGTGTTCCGGACAAACTTGAGAACGTTTGCCAGAGCGGCCTGTCGACCAGTCGATCGCTGTAGCTGCAAATAATGCGCGGTGAGGTAGTATATCCGAGCGACGGCAGAATACAGGCGCTCCTGCCGCCGGGTACGGTCACCGGCGGCAGCAGGACTTGGTCTGAATTTGTCTTCGTGGAATTGGCGAGGAGTCAAAACATTCTGATCTACAGTCAGTGTAGGACCTGCTTTGGACCGCGGGTCATCGTAGAATTGGCGACCGGCAAGAAGACTGAGGTCGTCCAGCAATTGGGAGTAAGCGACGACGGGGAAAGAGCTGATACACAGGACAGCGGCGTCGCGAAATGCGGTATACTCGGAGTCTAAGAAGGGAGTGAGGTACCTAAACAAACCCCGCGTCGTTGACATCCGTTCACGTTCGAAATTGGCGTCCGATGGAGCACGAGAGTGGTCTCGCCCAATCTGCGTCATCGCGATCCGGTTGGACTCTGATAATGTGGCCGTGGAGCAGAGGATTTTGAGCCAGAGATGCCACTGGTCAATGTATAATTTGTTGTCCGCAACCAAACGCGGCCCGTCCTTCTCTGTAGCGTTTGAAGGCCGATTAGGGAGTCCAGCAGGGACCCGAGTACTCAGGCCGGCCAGATGCGAGATCATGGGGTGAAATTTCGTTGCAGCGGCGACGACACTGTCCCGGAATGACGCCACGGCTGGATTCGAGTGTTCCATGCAAGAATCCATAAAGGGAGGGAAAAGATGCCGCCAGATCTTCCGATCCTTCTCGTTATTGCTGTCGGCGATACGCAGAGGAACATCCACCCGTTTAGATTGCTGCCATTGCTCCAGTCGAGCTTGCTCGGGTTTGTCAAGCAGCTCTTCGTATCCCTTGAGGTACGACTTGTCGCTACCCTTGCCGTGCAACAACTCGACGATCGGCAAAAAAGTAACCGGCCGGTCCGACGCGGGTTCTTCAGGCAAGGCAATATGCGCAACAAGTAGGCCCAGTATGCGAATGACTTTGACGCCGAGAACACGAATGCTCAACGTTTCTGAGGACAACAAAAACAGAGCACCGGCTTCAATCTCGTTGCATCGGGCAGCGATGGCCAATTCGTCCTCTTCAAGCGACTCGGCCGGGCGGTCAATGAGATCGCGGATCCAAAAGTCGACGAGGCTGACCCATAGATTAAGCAACATGGGGGAAGTGACGAGGAGCTTTATTCCCGAGCCCTCGTGCGTGATATGCTGAGGATCGAAGAGGAAGGTCGTCAATCTGGCCATCACAGTCATCGAGGTCGACCGATCTGCCATGAAGCGCTTCAAAGCGGCAGTGGCAACCTCGCCCACCAAAGGCTCTATATGTACGACACCACGAATGAGCATGTCGATGGCGTCCGGCATGGGGATATTGGGATGAAGGCAACGTGGCCAGGATTGGAAACAGGTCTGCAGCAAACTGATTTGTGGGACCAGATGGTTCGGGTATGCGACGGTACCACCTTCCGGATGGCGTCGAATGACATAATTGTGGGATTCCTCGTAGGCTGGGTTCATCCGTGCATGTGACCATTGCTCATCGAAGATCGACATTTGACCCACGGCATTGCCACAAGTGGTGGCAACCGTGGCAAGGGTCGAACCGCACCGCTCGTAAAAGTCTTGCATCCCAGGTTTGGACATGAAAGGTGGCGGTAGGAACTCAGACGACGATGGATAATCCTCCCATGAAGGGAAAATGGCAAAGTCGGTGCACGTGGGCCAGGTGGGCGAGAGGGACTCTCTTTCGATCGTGTGGAGCGATAGAAGAGTGGCCTGGATCGCGATTGCGGTTCTCTCCGGTGCGAGCTGGATGCCGCTGAGGGTCCCAGTCTGACTGATGGCCGGTTGCTGAATCAATTCTAGACAAAAGTCTCTGCCGAATTCGAAGTGGCGGGAAACGACGAAATGGACGATGTAGATGAATGGTTCGAGATGGTCGTCGGCAGGAAAGACCGTGACTCGGTTGGCCGGAAAGAAGTGTTTCAACAACGTATCGAGCTTTGTCAGCGTCGTTGAAGCCGATTCCTGGCAGCGGTACAGGTAGGTCCAGAGCAGTCGTATCATGCCATTCATGACTGGAATTCGATATGGTTTTTCCTTTGCAACGGGTGAGACCACAAGATATGAAAAGCCAAGAGAAAAAATACCTTGACTTTGGATAAAGCAGCCTCAAAGCACGGCAGCCAGTTTTTTCAAGAAATAGGATTGTGGAGCAACGCAGAGGGACGTGATGACCAAAGGAAACGCGACATGCCAGTATCGAGGCTTGGACATCATCTCCCTAGCCTTGGGATGGATTATTTCAATCGCTTTAGCCCACTGCGGGTTGTTTGTTTCCGCTTGGGCAGTCTGTAGAATAGATGAGGATCGACGTTTAGCTTCCAGAGTATTAAACAGACCTTGCCGATAGGATGCAAAAGTTTAACGAGAGTTTCAGCAAACGCGGTTTTCAGCCGCGTGCCGTGTGCCTGCACAAAGGACTTGGAAAGAGATTCCAAAAACTCGGCGCCCTCCTCGAACGCCTCTGGTGGCCAGACCTAACCAATATATATGAATACTTGAGGCCTCCGGGAAATCAAAAGCTACCTTGATCTGAATATGAGTTAGCCCTTTCACAAGGTTCTCATACTTCATATCGAGGTCTTTAGGCACTTGACCATGCGCGACGGGACCCAGCTCGGCCAGAAAACGGTCAGTCACACTCACAAACCTAGAGAGACGTGAGTAAATCGGAAGATTATGTATAAGACGCGTACCGAACTTTGGAGATGTGCCCTAAAAGTGTGGCGTACAACTCTGCATTAGTTCGATGATTGGCCGACTGAGTAAGCAGTTTTAAATCCGGTTTTCGGAACTGCTCGAACGTCGTCTCTTCTAAGCTATAACCCAACGTCTCCCCGAGTGCGTCCTTGCCAATGGACTGGAGCACCGCAATAAGCGCCCGGCACATCACATAAATGGATGCCAGCGACTTCCTCTCGTTCAAGAGAGCGGGAACGTCATTTATTCGGATGCGCGAAGGATTTGGAGATTGAGCCATATGCGCTGTGATCACCTCGGAACCGACATTCTCGGTCTGGCTCCTTCGCCAACGCATGATCGAGTCGACGACAGGCTTTGTGTGTTTCTGCGCAATCTTCCCCAGAGAGTCTAGAATATCGTCGAATTTGGGGTCGACTCCGGAGCCCATAGTGTCAGCCAACAGTGGTTCGTGGTCCTGCGTGAACGTGAACAAGCGCTTGGCGCACGCGACATGGAAACTCACGAAAGGTTCTCGTAGGAAGGCGTCTATCTTCCCTTCTGCAGCCGTTGCAAATCGTATGAATACAGCATGAAGTGCGTAGTCCGAGGGAGTCTTGGGATCCATGACGACTTTGTCCTCGTCAAAATCTGGGGTTTCACTTCGAACTGGACCAAACGCGTTGGGAACCCGAGGAACTGGGGGAGGCGACCCCGAAAACGGGTGAGCCTGGGCGTAATCACTCCCAGGATCCGAGTTGTGAAATATTGACCCCGACTGAGAATGATGGGATTTAGCGTAACCGTGCCCTTTCGATTTCGACGACGGGGGTCTATGAGTGTGCTTCCCATCACTCGAACCAGGCGTTGGAGGTCTGTGGTAGGGCGGGCTGGTGGTAATGCTCGGAGCAGCACTCGGCCCTCGAGACAACAGACTCGAAGAATTGAGGGAAGTCGTAGACCGATTAAAGGGATTTTTCAAAACCGGGTAGGCCTGATGGTCTATATGAGGAACTGGAGGGGGTTCATTAGACTTTCCGCCGCTTTTGAAAGCGGCACGGATGGACGCAAACGAGGTCTTCTTTGTGAAGCCAGTGGGCGCGGCAATAGAAGAATGCGTGGAATGAGCAAAAGGTGTAGAGGACTTTGTCGTGTAGCGCGTGGATATGGAGTGGCCGGAATCCTCGGATGCTACAGAGTCGCCTCTGGAATGAGACGGAAAGTAACTTCTCTGGTCGAAACTTGGAGTGGGGGTGACGGCGGTGGGCGAATCTTGTCCTGAGGCCGAGCCGAAGGCGCCAAACAAGCTATGGCCACCTGTTCTTCCGAACGCAACAGGGGGGTTGTATTCCTCCTCATCGAAATCTGCAAACTGGGTCTACAAGGCGTAATAGCCCAATATAAACAGAAAATTACCAGGGATTGTGATTTGGATTGATTCGCTGAGGCTCATGCTTGATTATTCCGCCACGGGCTGCACACCAGGTCAGACGCCGAGGAACACTTGACCAGAAGTGCGAGAGAAGGGCAAAGAAGAATGGACCGTCTCTGTTGAAGTTCGAGGCCAAAGGACTCGGATCTCCGAGTCTGCCGATCGCCCTGTGCAACCCCATCAACTTGTTGCCATCAAGCTCCCACGATTCAGCTGCCCATAAAAGGCCGCAGGAGCCGCAATTTTTCTTCCACCGCCTTCTTCTATAGACAGTCCCGTTGTCCGCTTTTTTTCTCGGGCTGCGGGGATTCTGATTGCGCAGATTAACTGGCTGGGTAATAGAACTTGTCCACTCTTCGTTTGTGACACGGGTGTCAGACCTCTCCTACATGTACTTTTTTTCTTTTCGTAGTAACCCAATATCACAATTTTACGCATTGTCGTCTATCCATTGCTTTCCTCCGTGTTTTCCTCCGTTACCGGTTGAATGTTCTCTCCAGTTCACATTTCAATGTTATCTCAATTTTCTGCGCCTCAGCGACGACCCACAAACTCAATTTTCATGCTTCCTCCATCCACTGCCTCAACAACGACAAGCCATCTACGTCCGTCTTTTCGTCCACCTTGCCAACCTTCACCGAGGTTCCCAAGAATAGCACCTCTCCTCCCTCCCATGCG
Source organism: Mycena galopus ATCC 62051 (assembly GCA_014925785.1). Classification (NCBI taxonomy): domain Eukaryota; kingdom Fungi; phylum Basidiomycota; class Agaricomycetes; order Agaricales; family Mycenaceae; genus Mycena; species Mycena galopus. The sequence continues at coordinate 39,127 of WIQG01000664.1, forward strand.
TCGAATCTGAACACGCCCTTTTCTCCGTTGCATTCCAGCCCACCCATCTCCGTTCTCTCGCCCTCTTCACCCAACCCCTCAACCCCCACTCCGCCCGACTGCGCTACTCTTCGCTTCTCCAGCTCGCGTTCGAGGATGGTTTTAACTCGGTTAATGGCGAGGGTTTCTGAAGTTGCGGAAGCCGCCGTGCCCGATTTGAGGAGGTCGGATTTGTGGGCTAGAATGACGAGGGATGGCAAAACTTGCGATGGTGGAAGGGACGTCAGAGCATTCAGGATGATATGCAAGTGCCTGCGTCCAATATTTAGCGCAAAAACTAGGATCATTGAATAGAGAAAATTACTCTGCGACCGCAAGTCCGTTGCGCGACACCGTGCTTGCATCGACTACGAATACGATGGCTTTCGCGTCCCCAATGTACTCGCCAACTTGATCTCGGATTCTGGGATGGCCAGGAATATCAACCACCGTCAACGTCTTCTTCACCTCAGGGAGGAGAACAGTGGACGTATTCGTCTGCAACGACGTATGGGTCGGTAGCGTCTGATTGTACACCAGCTAACACCAGAGTCAGCACACGTTTATATTCAGAACTTGCGCTCACAGCTGAGAGAATGGCCGTTTTTCCAGCATCCGGAGGCCCAACTAACAAAATGAGATTCCCCTTCGACCTGGATTTCCGACGCGTAAAGAATATGAGGACTGTATAAGATATTAGAACCCTAAACTCTGAGATAATTCTCCAACGAACTCGCAAGACACGCAACGGCCAGCGACAACGCCGCGACGCTCAAGGTCGCGATGTGAGCAGTGGCGTTGCTGGAACCACTGGAGCCACCTCCGGCGTAATTTCAGGCGTGTTGGAGGTTGTATCCATGTCGTGAAAGTAGAGTAGCAGCCTTTCGATTCAACATTGATTCAACAACAAAAAACAAGCAGCAGAATTATTACTATTTAGGAAAAATCTACAGCGAAATTGTACTCTGCCAAAAAAAATCATGGTAGCCCTCTTATTACACCCCATTGTTTACCAGCCTCGACGCCTGTCGGGATCGTTGAAATTGACAGGTGTCCCTGTCGCAGCAGCGGCACTCGTGCTCGAAGCGATATCGGTGCTCGAAGCAGCATCCGTGCTCGAAGCGACGTCGGTACTCAAATCTGAGTCGTCCATGACACTGGTAGTTGCCTCGGGAGCATCGGTCATCAAGGTGTCGGTCATCATGATGTCGGTGGCAGTCGCGGTGTCAGTCATCATGATGTCGGTGGCAGTCGCGGTGTCAGTCATCATATGTCGGTGGCAGTCGCGGTGTCGGTCATCATAATGTCGGTCGTTGAGATGTAGCTGGTCGAGTAGAAGTTGGACACGCAGGAGCAACTGTTAACGGCAGGGAATTGGCCGTATGGGCATGAGCCGGCTGCACAGGCACGAGTCAGTAAGTAACACAGGCGGAATTTGCCCAAATACACTGACTTTCGCCGAAAGGGACAATGGGGTAGTTGGGGCCACCATAGAGGCCGACAGTAACACCTTCTGGTTGTTCGTTCCAAATCCCCCACAGCTCAGTGTTGACCGAAATTTTGTTGCAGTACGGAGTGGAAGGATAGAATCCAAACATCTCCTCAGATTCACGGGGCAGCTTCCGATAGGCCACTGCAACTTGAATCAATTCGGCCGAGTTGCAGACACCTTTAGACTTTGCAAAGGTCACCATCGCGTCTGCGACTTCCTGCTGCGCGCATACGTCCGCGTCCGCGCAGAGGGCGTTGTAGCCGTCGACACCATAGTCGAAGCATGGGTTAGACCCCTCGTAGTCGGAGAGATCTGCATCGCTGTTCATGCAAAGATCGGCCCAGGTTTGGTCGAAATTCCAAGAACTGTATCGCTTCGTGACAGTGGTGTTGGCCGTCGCGGTGGAATTGTCCGCAGGAGCGTCACATTTGTGTCCACGGGGCGCCCACGACGGTGGAATTATCCGCAGGAGCGGTCACATTTGTGTCCACGGGGGTGCCCACGACGGTGGAATTGTCCCCAGCAATAGGGACACCGACCGTCGAGTTAA
>WIQG01000665.1:0-41023 GCA_014925785.1 Mycena galopus ATCC 62051
TTGACAAAACAGCTGAATAGCATTGAACCAAGCCCTATGAGCGCGTGGTCCAGGCTGCCGGCGTTGATTTAGGTGAAGTCGAAGTAATGGGTACACAGAGAGGATGACACCGAGGAGATACAGTGGCCGGCGAACTAGCGAAAGAAAATTTGTAGAATGAGGATTAGGTCGCTGACTGTGAGACCCATTCAGAAATCGGAGGTTGTGAGGTCCCGGTAATTCCGTGAGGTAAGGACCCCGCTAGAGTCGTCAAGAATCCAAGTAGATCACGCAAAGCTGAGTAGGTGAGGTGTTGAATTCAACAAAACTGACTATCTACGTATTTACACAAGGGGGGATCGGGATTCAAATTCCGTACGTGGGGAGGGGGGGGGGGTCCAGGTCAGCTGAAAAAAACTTTTCAGTATATAAAGTTTGAAGCTTCAAAACAGCTAATAAACCATGAGGGAGGTGTTAGTTAATTGTAAGAAACATATATAACTGCCCAGGGAGTGTATAGAAGAAGGTTTACTAGTCTGAACCCATGTATTCTATAATTCAAGCCAAGTTGAGGCCAACAGTGGTCAATTCTCAAGTTAGGAATTATTTAGCTGTGAGAGTGCAGAGTATTCAATTTATCACCAACACTTGTTAGATAGTATAAAAAAGCATTATCAAGCTTAAGGAGGTGGTGGGAACTAAGTTGAACAGCAGCGGCTGGACCAGAGAGATCGGGCCGTCCCTAGGGGTGGGAAGCTACTTCCCTATAAGGAAGGAGGGGGAGGGGGGGGGGGGGTCAGCTTGGGGTTGAAAAAAACTTTTCGACCCTATATCCGATTTTCGAATCCCGATCCCCCTTGTATTTACAAGCTACATAAATACTAACTATGTGGGAGAGTTACCCCTCTCTAATAGCACATCATGTATGGTGGGATACTTGCACCTTCATAATAGCACCTAGTGGCTGATAGAACTTGATAAGAGTGCGAACCAATCACGGTAGAAGTAACTGAAAAAGGAAATGATGGCGCTGAAGGTGCGGAGTTTGAACCCTTCGGATGCAGACGTCCATCCATTACAGAGGTGGTGGTAGCGGTACAAGATAGAAAAGGTCACGCGTGCGCCGTATCGATTTACCTAGTCACAATGAAGGGATCAGACTGTTTTTCAGAAACTACGTAGTACTTGTTGAGATATGAAATATATTAGGCGGAATCGGAAGCATCTGACTCCTCCGAAACCAGCCAGCGGCCTTTGTGCTTGCGTAGCTGGACTGCGTCGGGGTCAGGGTTTGGACATCCTAGGATAGAGCCTTTATTCATACTGTGTTATCCCCCTATTAAACTACACATTTCGCTTGACGCAGAGTATAACACTGAACTGTCTGGAATTGAACTATACCTAAACACCGCACCTTTTGCGCGTTTCGGAATAGTCTGATTACAGTATAGGCTTACTTCTGAGAGCTAGTATACGGTCTCGGTATAGCTGGCAGGGTCAGGATCACAGAGTAACGGGTACAAAGGGTAGGTGACTACCCTGCGGACTGGCAGTGCTCGCCTCGAAAACTGTAGAGGAGAGTGTAGCCCACAAACCTTTAAAGACACTATTTCTGGAGCTTATTTCCATAACGAGAAATAAGCCAGAGAGATACTTACAGCGGGACATGCGGGAATAAGCTTATTTCTGCTCGGCTAAAGGAAAGGCCTTCCATGTGACAGGCATGTGAGGTGGGGGAAGTTCATACCAGAGGAATTCTGGGATAAGCGAAGGTCGGTTAAGACAATCTGATGGGATTGATCTTATTCCGAAGAAGCGAAGTTGGGAATAAGAAACCTTTCTGGGAAAAGGTTGCACTAGGGGTATCTACAGAGAGCTGGAGGCCAGGGGAATAAGGTCCGATGGTCAGGAGCTACGGGAAAGGGACAGGAGACAAAAGGGATAGACGGACGACGTGATATCAGTCAGCCAGGGACTGGTGTTTTCAAATATCCTGGATGACAAAAGCCGCATGGTCGGGAAATCAGGGACTACCTGGGCACTGGCCAATGGCAATACGCTCGCAGCTATTCCTCCGACGGATAAACGGGAAAGGAGGGACGATCTCGGGTCATTTTACTAATTTCTGCTTGGTTTGAGGACTTTCATATGATACTGGGATTTGTATAAGTAGTTGGGACATTATTACGAGTAGGACACAGAATCCCCTTGTACTAGTAGGCATGATGCTTGCGATTTGGGCTATTTCTGGGGTTGGCGCAGTGTGTATCGTCGTTGGGCTTTAACATCAGCAACAGCAGGGTTTCAGTTTAAACTGCCCCATGTCCTATGTGGCCCCTGGGTTTAAACCGGTTCAAACCATATTGGTTTAAACTGGTTTGAACCATGACTGGTTCTCATGTAAAATTTGGTTCTACACCATCACGGTTCCAACCGGTTTAAACCATCACAGTTTCAACTCTGTTCAAACCACTGATGGTTCTAACTGATTTAAACCATGGTTTGAACCAGTTTAAACCACTCATGGTTCTAACCGGTTGTGGTTCCAACGGTTTACTCATGATTCTAACCTTTAAACTGTGGTTCCAACCGGTTTAAACCACTCATGGTTCTAACCGGTTTAAACTGTGGTTCCAACCGGTTTGAATCGGTTTAAACCATTATGCATTGAACTCAAGATGTTCAAAATGTAGTTTTTTTTTTTTTGGTTAACACATGAAAACACATGGTTCAAACCGGTTCAAACTATGGCCCAACCTGGTTTAAACCATCATGCTTAGAACTCAAGATGTTCAAAATCTTTTTGTTTTGTTTTTTTGGTTGACACATGAAAACAAACACAGTTATACTCAATTATTTTCTGCTACTACAGCATTCCAGTCAATCCTCGCATCTCGTTGCTCAGATCTGATATGCTGGGCAAGACTGACCCCTGCACTGGGCCAAGTACCTCCAACATCTGCAAATTTCTTGTGAAGCAACCTGGCTTTGGCATAGGGGCTTCTCGCTGGAGGAGACCTTCGAAGACAGCGCTGCGAGCGCTGACCCAGGATCCAAAGTGGATCCCCGCCATCGATGACAGTTGGTAGCCTCTCGTCCGGACTTCGTGTAACCCTGCAATTGGACCCTTGTCACCCGAGGGAGGAAGGCAGTTAAAGGGATGCCTAGCCGAGTTGCTGGGTTAATGGTGGTGCACCGTCCACAGGTCAGACTCAAGCTATACTCAGAGGATGATCATAGTGGTGTGGTGTAAAGATTAACTGCTTATCTAATACATAAAGCTGTGCGTTCCATGGAACACTGACTAAGCTAAAGTACGATATAGTGCATAGAGTACATAGTAAATGGATGACCTCCCTTCACAGGGCCTCTGGGCATGCTAATAGTGCACAACTCTATAACCCATCGTCACACTTCTTCTCCGCATCCTCACACATCTGCCCATACATATTTGCAGTCTTCAGTGCATAAGCCTGCTTGCCTAGATCACTGCTGTGATCTTCAGCAAGGGTGGTCCAAACGGTCTCATTTTGGTGAAACTTTGAATTGCTCATCGGAACTCTTGTACAAGAATTCCAACCTCCTCTTGCCAGTGTTCATATCTGCCCGGGCATGGTGCCACTGCACATGAGCTGCTGTACAATCTTTAGTTATCAGACATTCAAACACAATCGAACTTGCAATCCAATGTGTATTCAGCATCCTCTGCTTCAGACAAGTTTCCATGCTTGCCTTTCCACCAAATCCAACACTCAACCTTCCCTCCATCACTCAGATTATGAGGTTGATCAAACTTTTTAGTGTATAGATCTTCATCTTTCAACTCTGGATACTCAAATTTAGGGTCTTCTGGGTTACAGCCTAATGTAATCATTGTAATAGGAGCCTGGCAATACTTTTTGACATAATCCTGAATTTTGGTCTGAACATCCTTGATCTTGCAGACTGCACATGTGTTCTTTTCTTGGCCATGGACAGCATTTTTACATGAGTTCTTGTGCTGTCTAAGTGCCTGGCTAGTCGGATGTGCTCATGCAGCTATGAAGAGCATCCTTTGCTTCACCCTTTTGCAGTTTGAGTTCCTCTCCTCCTAGAATGTCCAACCAAGTTTGGTGCGATCATTACTATTGAAGTCAGAGGGCAAGAATAATTTCTCCTCCTGAGGTGGGCAGTAGGGTGCTGCAATGATGTATGGAACAACCAAAGGACATTCTGCTGCTGTTGCTGATGCCATTTCTTGAGATATGTCTTTACAGCCTTTTGCGGAACTTAGGGCGCGGAGTGTTTTTTTTTTTTTCAATGAATTTTGCATCGGATGGCTCTCCTGAGCTCAATTCTCAACCGTTTTCCTTCAGAATATGCTCATTATGTTTGCATTGAAAGGCCGGAGGGCATGGTATTCTCGGATTTTTTGATGGCCAATCAAATTGCTTGATTGGGAAAATATCCCGTGTTTTGAGTAGGACAGCTGTAGCATTAGCTACCATTGTACAATTGGTCTGATTTTTTGATACAATGGGCTCACAGGTGTACCAGAGGGCACAACATGCCGGTATTTTTAATGTGACCTATAGATCAGATGCAATCTATATCACGACAACACCCAATTCTCCATTCAATGTTTTGAGCCAAATATAAGTCATATAAAAAATACCGGCATATGGCGCCCTCCGGTATACCTGTGAGCCCATTGTATCAAAAAATCAGACCAATTGTACAATGGTAGCTAATGCTACAGCTGTCCTACTCAAAACACGGGATATTTTCCCAATCAAGCAATTTGATTGGCCATCAAAAAATCCGAGAATACCATGCCCTCCGGCCTTTCAATGCAAACATAATGAGCATATTCTGAAGGAAAACGGTTGAGAATTGAGCTCAGGAGAGCCATCCGACGCAAAATTCATTGAAAAAAAAAAAAACACTCCGCGCCCTAAGTTCCGCAAAAGGCTGTAAATGCTGCTGGTCAAGCATGGTGAAGCCTATCTCAATCATATGCACATAGCTAACTAGTTCAAACCATGGTTTAAACCAGCTCAAACTTTTTTCATGTGTCAACAAAAGAAAAACTCTACATTTTGATCATCTTGAGTTCAAAGAATGATGGTTTAAACCAGTTCGAACCATGGCTTAAACCGGTTAGAACCATCTGTGTTTTGAACCGAGTTGGAACCGGGATGGTTTAAACCGGTTCGAACCATCAGTGGTTTGAACCGAGTTGGAACCGTGATGGTTTAAACCGATTGGATCCATGGTGGTTTAGAGCCAACTTTTATAGGAGAACCAGTCAGGGTTGGAACCATGATGGTTTGAACCGGTTTGAACCCAGGGGGCTCATAGGACATGGAGCGGTTTAAACTGGAACCCTCCTACAGTACTTAACATTGGGAAACCTTTCTGTTGGAATAAGAAGTTGGTTACTGGAAACGTCTTAGGACGTGATTAAGGCTACATAGTACTGGAATCGAAATCGTTTTATCATCATCATCATCGCTCATCGTCAAATCATCAAATCGTATCGCTCATCGTTCCTCGTAAATCGTATCGGGTTCTCTGGAAATAAGCTTTCGGGCATATATCTTGTGGAAATAGTCTATTGTTTGCCTTAAGAGGTCTTCGTGCGTCTCGGACACAACACCACCACACACACAACATTGCTCGTCTCATAGCTGCGAAGCTCTTAAACTATCTTATTTCCATGGCTCGATTATCTCTCAGGCCAATTCCTGGTGATATCTTGTAGTGAAGGTTCATCTTTCTGTGGGAATCTTATACCTTCCCTTCAACCTATTGTTAGGCCCTGTACAAGGGACTACCACTTGTCTGTATCTCAGCTCTTGCTTCCTCTGATCAGCCTATTTCTGATCCTCGTCTTATTTCTGTGGGCATCACTGCTTATATCGGAAAGACTTGGGTTAATTTGGGTGATAATTGGATGTTTGGGTTTAGTTCGGAGCACATCATTCAACACCCTTCTCGCTGTCCGGCATCATCGGCTGCAGCGTAGTGGCAAATCGGACGCGAGTAGAACTATCCTTGGGCAAGGTAAACGAGAATCTACCAACCAACTCGCAAATGAAGACCTGCATCTCCAATATCCTGCAGTGCCAAGTGTAAATGATCAACAACACTTATGGTAGAAGCAGTACTCACGCAAACCGCCATCTGTTGTGCCATCTCCTGGTGAATATCGAAGAGCACGTCCATAAGCAGATCTTACCCGAGGCATGTTCGAGGCCCCCCAAGGAAGCTCAGACTATGAATCATCAGACCAGCACAGGCGGAACCAACATGTACATTGGACTGACAGATTTGCGTACGGACCAATGGCTTCTCTATGGTACGGCATTCCATGAAGCCAGCGGGAGGGTTTGAACTCGTGTGCGTCCTCACCCCAGCGCGACTCCAGTCTATACAGAGGTTAATTCAAAGGTAGTTCAAAGGAGTCATTCATGTGTACCGTTGGTACGAGGAAAGCCCAAGCATAACAATCTGGCCCTTGCGGATACGAATTTCTGAAACAGCTTCGCCGGCTGAGGTCGTAACACTGCCCATCAGAGGAATCACTGTATCTTGGAGAGAGATCTGTTCTGAGATTGCTTCAGCCGGATACATCCTGAGCACCTCCTATGGAACAAATTGCCAACCATGTTTATCCCACATATGCTGCATACACACCTTCATAAACGCATTCAACATGGGCATATTATCGTACGGTACATGGTCTGCGCGAGCAGCGCCGACGATCGAGTGGATTTCGGCCCGCAGTTCGTCTTGTAGCGTTGGATTTTTGGCAAGTTCGAGTAGAGCAAAGGACAGAGTGTTCGTCTGCGACAGAGTTCAAACATTGGTTACGCTCCAGATACCTTCGTACCGTAGTATCCTGCCCTGCAGCTAGAATAATCGAAGTCTGAGCAATGATCTCGTTCTCTGTGAGTGCATTCTTCGAGTGTTCGACATCCACTGAACCACCTTTCGTTAGCAACCTTCACGAAGAACAATTAAAGAGAAATACTCACACAGCTGGCCGTACAAATCTGTGTCTATCTCCAGGCCCTGGCGTGCCGCTTCCCTCTTAGTCTGGATGACCTGGCTCCCAATTTGGTGGGCTAGCGCCTTTACCTTCGTTACAGTCGCGAACGGTTTAATGGGCAGATGGATTGCCGCGCTCCAAACCCAACTGGACAAGTGCATACCAATAGTGTCGTTGATTATGCGGGTCGGGGATTGGGCGGATGCGAGGGCACTAGAACCAATTTTCATTCCGGAAAATTCTGCTCGCGAAGATGTCCTACCCAATCCGGAAGTTGTTGAGGAGGAATTCTTCTCCTAGATCTTTTGTTGAATACCCCAAGACAGCTGATTGGAACATCAGGGACGAATACTGCGAGAGAGCTGGACAACATCCTACCTTCACTGATTGCACTCAAGGTTGCATTGCTGAGGAGGGGGCCTACATTGACCGATACATGGGGAGAGCTTTCAAACTCTTCAGTGGCCTGTGATGGATTGAGACATAAACAGTTTAAATAACTGAGCTCTCACCGTCTGCGCCGCCTTCAAAAACCCGGGACGATAGTTACGAACGGCGGCAGCGGTGAACCAGATACTCAGAGCGGCACGGAGCCGTTTATGGTCTTCCTCTGGAAAGATTTCGACTCAGCACCCAAGCACCACATCAGATGATATCCAATACCCTTGACTCCCATGATACTTTCCTTCCCATGCAGCAAATGCACGAGTTTCTCCATGAGGGGCCCAAATGCGAAATGTGGGCTATTCAAGATATACTGCAATGACACTGGGTCGGAGGTCATCAGGCGTTCTTGCTGTTGAAGATCAGATATAAAACAAGTCCAGCAGGTAAAAACCCAACCCCGAAGCATCCTCTTAGTCGGTAAATGGGCCCATACAGTTTCTGCCACTCGAACTCGTAGTCGCCGTACGTTCGAGGTAGCAGCAATTGCAGCATGTGCCCTGAACGATGATAGGATATCAGCGGAGCATGTTGAGCGGACATTGGAAGTCCGACCAAAGAGCCATGATGGAGAAGGAGGCCCAGGGAGGTTGCTGATGGGGCTTCTGCGACGTGTCTGAGAGAAGACCACATACAACACCAGGATTGAAATCAAGGCAGAGGCTGTAGAAAGGTTGTGTTCCGCCGCGTATTTGACGCCGGTTTCAAGAAAATTGGACATGGGAAATGGGACGCTGGACCTTGTCTTTGGGGAGAGCAATCTCTGAATCACCTTGGTTGTTCTAAGTATTGCTGCGGTCTACTTATAATATGCGTGATGTGGCAGCTTACCCGTTTTCATCGGCCTCCGACATTAGAGGCTATTTGAAGCAGGTTTCAAAATTCAAGGCGCAAATTTAAAGCCAGCCGCTCCACCACGTTCTCACACTGCCATGTCGGCAAATGCGCACCTCTTTAAACCCCATTCTGGCGACGTGTCGACGTGATTTTGGACGAGAAAATGTGTATGCGTTCCAGGGAGTTGAGTTTTTGGCGTGCAGAAAAGACGCCTCAGCTGGAGATATAGCCCAAAATCCGGGCCCGGCTCCGGATTGGGGTTACGCTCCACCTGTCCCCTCGCTTAGTTCTTCAAATCTCACGGCTCCAAGTTTCAAGAAAAAACGTCCAAAAAGCCGCTTCGAATAGCCTCTATTACAGCAGCAATTAATCGTTCTGATGGATTTAAAAAAGTTGTACCTGTGGGTGCCCTTCAGTATTATGGGAGGTACCAGCACAGTCGCATTGTAGGTCTATCGACGAGAGATTAGTTTCTGCGTTGAGCTGCCATTAAGCTGGTCTATGAGGTACGAGTGAAGATTGGTATAACGTCTATGAAAATACATCCGCCTTACTGGCCACGGCGATCTCTCGCCTTCCGACCTACATATTTTTGTCACCTCAAACCTCAATACGGGAGGGTGCCATAAAAAAAAATTGAAAAGCAATTTTCCGAGCGAAACAGCATTTGAAAAAATGACCCTGATATGTCATCCAGCGCAATATAAATATGTAACCCTGTAGTTGTGATGACAGAAAGGACCGAGGTACCCATTGCCGTGGGCCGCCTCGTCTATGTACAAGCAACAACGCCGTCATCTTCCATCGCTTCCTCCCAATCATGGATGCTAGACAAAACAGTTTGCCCTGAGGAAGGAGTTTGAATCCGCCTGGGGACATACGAGGATGAGGGTTTTTTGTTTGTTGCTTCCACCCACACAGCTCTCTTGGCTGAATTCAATCCATTCAATAGATTTCACTTCCGTGTTGGGCTGCAACATTTTACGCAAGTTCAACTCTCAGCGCGGACCCTTGGGCTTCCCAATGTCTACCGTCCTTGAGTGTTGGTTTATTGGGCGTAGATATGTTTGCGACCACAATGCACTCTAATAACCCCCCGCTGGCGCCCATGGTGGCTTCCTCCCAAATGTTGAAGCTCTCGTTTCACTGCATTTCAGGGCCATATCGGCAGAGGCTCGACTGAAGCGGGTCAGCATAGGTTGGTTGACCCCTTGTCGGCAGAGCCTGCCGAGCTTCATCGATCTGGCCAGGATCAGGCCATCTGATTCTTATTGTGTTCGAGAACTTCCCTATATTGTACCTGATACTGGGTGACTTCCCGTAAGGCAGATTTGCAAAATATCACATACTTTAGTCAGTTTGCCGAGAAGCTGGCGCTCCCATCAGGACCCCATCACCCTCAGATCTCGCGTACACTCGTTCAGACCCTCAAACAAACGAGGATTTGTTCGGGGGGTCCTGACCCCCGAAACAAAACAAAAATTGTCGAAACAAACCCGAAAAGGCCACGGATCAACATCATGTCAAACTTACCTCCCATGTCTCTTGTCTTTGTCCTCATTCTTGCGTCGCTCACCCTCGTACATCGACCACCACCAGTGCAAGTCGCATCTCGGCCAGGTACAGGAGACCACATGCATAACTCCCTCTCCACGCTGCCCCAAATTCACATGGTGGCGCTGCGCCCTCGCGTACTTGGATATTGCTGCATTGGTGAGTTTTTGGGGCCTTTGGTGAGCACCCCTCCGACTAAGACCGACCTGCCATGGTGCAGGACGAAATCCTATAGGTCCAACTCTAAATTTTGGGAGCTACTTCTCTGCTAGCCAATCACCTGAGTTGAAGATGAGCCCGAAAGCGTTGAACGCAGTATAATAAAAGGTGCGCAATATTTTGTATCATCTTCATTCATTTCTCATGGACCACTCAGACATCCCTTCTCATTTCGGTGCTCTGAGCACTTTCAGCACACCCCACGTCCATCAGGATGTACGCAACGGGCCGCCGCTGCATTGGCACGGACATTCGTACGCCGCTGCAGTGAGTTTAGGTAGCAAAAGCAGACACCAGATACTCACTATGTTGTGACAGGTCTCAGTGCCTTCTCAGACTCCCATCGGAAACGCGAGCCATGCTGGTCAAGGATACCGCGGGCATGATGGACGCGGTCCTGATGGTCCCGTCAACCCAGACATACATTTGAAACCCCATCTAATCCCTTCCTTTGCTAACTCATGAGCAGGAGCAATACCAGTTCTCGCTCCATCCGGTCACGACCACTACTGCCCAATCAATCCCTATCGACCCTGCTCTACAGCATAGCAGCGATTGCGACCAAGCCCCCTTCGTTCATCCCCAGCACCGTGTTGACCACGAACACCGACCCCGTCCAAAGAAGCCCGACGTTCGCCACAAGCCTTCTCGAAAGCCCAAGAGGAGCAAGGGCAAAGGGAAAGCTCGCACTGTTTCTTCTGACTCAGAATCCGATGCTGACGATGCCCGCAGCAAGCCTCGCAACGGTCGCAGTGGGTTTCAGAACTACAACAAGGTTGACAAGGACCTGCTGTTCACCACTGTAGAGGAGCTACTTCCGACTGGGGAGAAAGGGTGGAAATTAGTCGAGGCGTAGTATAATGGGAAGGCACTCGAAGCAGGCTGGCCGGAGAGGACTGGCTCGTCTCTCAAGGCAAAGTATCAGTCGGTGCGTCGTTGTGTACTCGCTAGATCATTCACTAATTTCCTTTGGCTGCAGTATACAAAACAGAAGAACCCCACTGGTGAGGGTGAACGTCCTCACGAGGTCCAGCGCGCGCATGAGATCGAAGATCTCATCAACACCAAGGGTGGTACGTGGGACCTCGACGACGACAGCGAGCTCGAAGATGACGACCACAGCAGCGACTCGGATGAGCCTAAGGTCGTTGAGCCCGTGCGCTCTGCCATCGCTCGCCGTGCAGCCAGCCCGCCTCTTTGTCGCCCTCGCATGTCTGCTGGCGATGCTGTCAACACCCTCATGTGCAGCCTCGACCCGGCTGCGTTGCGGGCCCGCGACGAGGCGTGCACGCACCACTCATTTGAGCGCACGCAGTTCATGACGCTATCTTTCCAGCTCGATGGACTGCGGAACCGGCTCTCCAATCTTCAGCAGGAGAACAGTGGGATCGCACCGATATGGAACCTACCTGGGCCGCACGCCTCGACGAAGTCGCGTGCGGGCGATCTTATGATCGCTCGTATGCGAGGTCTCGCAGCCCCTCCCACCCTCGCCGTCATGGCAGGGGCCGCAGTTGCACCACATACGCTGAGCGTGATGGCCTCCAGCGTGTTGGTGGGAAGGTCCGCACCGAGCAGAGGTATCTGGATGGCGGCGCTGTAACCTTGGGACACGGATGCTTCATCCAAGGCCACCGACTTCGACCACCGGCCAAAGAAGAAGCAGCGCAAGCGCTCCCCAACCCCTTATCACCACCGCACACCCACTCCGAGCCCTCCACGTCATCATCGTCCCATTAGTCGCCGCCGCACACCTACCCCTGGTCCCTCCTGCCTTCCCTTTACCTCCAACCCGACTTCAGACACCCTCATCTCTGGTAATGCTGTAGAGCTCATTGTAACCCCTCGTCGTGGCGGTGCGCCACTTGGTCTTATCATTAGCCCCACTGTGTAGTCATTAGTCTATCCATGTCATACAGGTCTCGCTCATTAATTGGAATGAATTTTTCTGTTACGACTAGTTATTGTAAGCTGAAAAATTATGGAATCGCGCAACACGGTTTTTGCGCTGCTGATCTCCAAACAACATCTTCTCGAAACCATCCCACACCTGCTCATCATCTGTAGTCTGTCGCCACAGTAGCATATAGACCGTCCGGATCTGATTATGCCCAACCCGTTGAAACGTGTGCCGGCGGTCTATGGGTGAAATACGACTATATGCAAATCCGACGGACTGAATGCAATAGGAAAGTGCGCTTTTGTTCAGGATTCACAAATCCCAAAACTAACACAAAACCTAAAACAACAACCAACCAAACTCCACAAGTGATTCCAGATACAATCCCAGAGAGTACGACCGAGTACGGGTCTTTGTGTACCGATAGGAGATACACAGGAACAGTTGGTTCAATATGCACGGAGCGCTATAAGCAGGTTCAATGGTTTGCCCTGTTTAGACAAGGTTCAATTTATAGTTTTGCAACTCTGGGTCACCCACTCTAACCTCTTAAGACAGGAGTAGTTAACCAATTTGAAACACAAACACACAACAAATCCGGAAACACACGTAGCACACTTAAGACACACACACAAGGATATTATCCGAATAAAGCTGATAGATTTGTGATAACTCGAAAATACAAGCACGTCCTTTATTGGAGTAGCCTCGATGAATCAAGCCAGAGGTTCCGCCCTTCTTTACTCGCTGGAGAGACCGTCAGCCTTCTCCGCTTTCAGCGCCCGGGTAGGATTCTGTCTCGTCTCCCTACATACTGTCCTTCTTATATACTGTACATCTAAAAATAACTTTACAACTTGATATATATAATCTACTGGCGTATCCACGTCCGTGACTTAGTATATGAAATATGATCGCCAAGACCTTGCTGACTGATTTAACTATATCCTAGAAATATCGGTTCCAGATTAGTCCCCGAGGTATTATGGTCGGATATGATAAAACTATAAAATGCCTCTTTATAGGCACCCTGAACTTGTCCGTAGCCCAAGTATTGCTTTAGACCGTTCAACCGTCGAGGCGGGTCCTGGTTGAGCGGGATACCTATTTGTCTGATTTATTCCTGACGCGATCGAGTTCTTTACTTAGCACCCGATTGATTCTAGTATTCTGGATTTTCTGGGCTCGTTACTGGTGCCCCTGGAATGACTCTTGGAAATCCGGAACCCTGGGTCTTTTGCCTTCAATTAGACACCCTGGTCCCCTTCGCAGCCCAAGTTGAAAGGTAAGTTCCCAAATTGGGTTCGAACTCGGTTGCCATATTGAGCTGATCGATATTTGATGGGCATATGGTACCTTATCCGGATCCAGCCCGTGGCAGTTGAAAGGTTCTGGAGTCATCACGTGATCGAACACTTCATTGTCCCGCTACCAGCATAGATAAACAATGTCGAATCTGTTCAAGATAAACTTGCTGTAGGCTCAACAATTGGCACAGAGTGGATATTATATTCCCTAATGCTTATTTGGACTACCCGCAACCTCCTGCCTATGGTGCCACAGTCGGATCCAGAACCGATGGCTTATTAGTCGGAGGCATCCAGTATATGTGTTTTCTGGATACTCATCCGCAACTGGTTCCGTATTTGGTTTTTAGCGTGTAGCTCCAGGTCTACTGACTTGGGACTCATCATAGATTCAGATGTGCGTGTATTCGCAACGTAAATCCGGAAAGTGTTAATTTTCAGGCATGGGTGAATTCACGGCTTATCACCGTTGCGCCCGGCAATTGTGAAGTTGGACACAGATTTCCAGCAAGTTTCCCCACCGCTCGGCATAACGTTCAGCAGTAGACGAAGCCTGCTGAATTCACCCTGCAAGCCGTGCATGCCCCATTCCGCTGTTTGACGATATGACAAGAGCTGGCGGTCAAATGCGAGCTTCTTCTCAATGTCGGTGGTCATCCCACGAATGATCTGGCTAGTCTTGATAGGTGCACAAATCTTGCCTTCAATCTGAGCAGCTTCACGAGGGAATGCAGTGTCCGCAACGAGGTAGAAGCCCTCGGGTGTTTGTGTTCGTAACTTCTCGTATATGGTGTGTGCAACTCTTGAGTCATGCCAGCTCCCGGGAGCATTCAGCTTGGATGCAATTATGGTTCCTGGTACAAGGCATCAGAACCACCAACGGATGTTACTATAATGCATTGTACCCAGCCATGGTTGGGAGGTACATTGCAATATGGCCAAGGCTCGGCCACGCAGCCGGGGTGTGCCCATAATGCATTGTACCCTCCTCCGGGGAGATATACCCCAAAAGGGACTGCCAGCAGTTATATTGCATATTACACCCCCTATCGGGCATATACTGCCATATTTGTTCCCGGGGAGCTCGGGCGAGCACGGCTGCACCAAAAAGCCCGAATGTGGGGGGGTGTATTTACGCATCTTTAATCCAGAGGACGAGACAGCGGATGCGGCTGCTTCGTGGCACCGCAAAACTCCAAAAAACAGTGTATTTGTGCGTATTTGAAATACAACCCTCACGCGCTGGGGAACCACAGGTCCTCCTCCTCCCCTTCCAGCCGCGCCTCCTGCTCTGGATCCAGCTCATCTTCGAGATCAACCTCCAACGTGACCTGCTGCCGTGTTGCACTATCCCCGCCGTCCAGATACGCATCCGCCTTTTGCAAAATCCGGCTCCACCGCTTTTCCAAATCCGCGCAGCGTGCCCGTTCCACTGACGCGTGTTCAGCAGCATACGCACGCCGTCCTTCTGTCAGCTCCCCAGATGCACCAGGCAGTTCAGCCACTGCCAAATCATTCCACAGGTGCTCCATAGCTTGCCCGTACGCGATGGTGCGGCGCATTTCCTCGCGCAGGAGCCGCACCTCCTCGTCATATCGGTCCGAGCGTGCCTGAGCTTTGCACCACTCGACACGCAGAGCTAGAAATACATGTACGTCAGAAACACGAATATAAACTCTGAACAAAAATGTGCACCATCAGCGAGCCTAGGATCATCCTCCTCCTCGGCCTTTCCTACCACATACCAGATCCAGGACATTGTGCGCGAGCCCTCGCCCCTCGCCACCCCTGCCGCTCGCGCAATACCGCCCTCTACAAAGGCGCCAGCAATCAACACCCAATGCTCGTTTTGTGCTTTCTCCTCATTGGTCAGCGCGCGCTCGTTCAATGCGCGGACGTCGTCGTCAAGGAGAACGCGCAGCCGCTCCTCCCAGTCTCCGTGTCCCCGAAGAACCAGTAGCGCTGCGCACGAGTACCGGTAACGGATTTTCGCGATATGAATACGTACGTTAATTGCCCGTAAAATCCCTTGCCCCTTCGTCATCATTCCTTGCCCGGTGTAGTTCCTCAGCTTATATCGGTTTGTCATGGTGCGCCTTCGCAGGCCGGTGCGCACTGCCTCCAATGCCTCCGTGGCCTCACCCTCGCGCATACGAGCCTCGATCTCCGGGAGGCCCAGTGCACACACCTCTTCTCGCCGTCTCCTGTCTGGAATCTCAGACGGCATGAACAGCCGCGTCGCCTCGGGGACCTCGTCGCCATTCTCATCAAAAACCTCCTTTTGGGCATCGGATAATATACCCCGGAGCGATGGCATGTAACCAATTTCTGGGTGGGAGAAGCATCTTTCACGGCGCGCACATCCACCGCAAGCCGCCGCCTGGATCATGTCAGGTAGGTCCCAGAATAATGGCCCTTAAATTGAAGACGTACTGGACCTCTTCAATCTCCAGGCCCATCGTGATGAAGGCCCCTGGCGTGTGGTCTCGCTCAATTTCCAGTCCTTTACCGGTGCAAATCAATTCCTCCGCCGCGATCTGGCTTTGGATGTCACGAAGGGTAGTCACTGTAACCGAATCGTTCACACACGATAAGTCCCAAATGATGGCGGCTCGCGTACGCACCTTCTTCCTGCAACTCGAAGGGGGAGTCCTCCGCAGTTGTGTGCTGAACAGAATACCATTTCTCCACTGACACCCTCCATTTCTGAACCTCATCAGGCCGCTCCTGCTCCAAACCCTTCGTGAATGTCCGCAGCGACGCCTTGTAAGCTTCTCCGTCTTGAATGGCGACCGCTAGGCGCTTGGGAAGTACGCGATCTAGGAACGTCGTCAGCCAACTTGTGAGCAAGTCAGCAAGGCACCACCCACGCATCGCCAACAACCGATCATAAATGTGAAAGCCGAAAATATCCTCCAAAGTTGCATGACACGAACCCGGCCCCATCAGCCGCGTCGAGGCCGCCGCGCCATTGGAAAACACCCAGTTTTGCTCCACACCCTCCCTGTGCGATAAACTGACTCCCGGAGTCCAATGAAAAGAGTATGGGGAATGGCACGGGGGTTTGTGATCCGGGAGGTGAAAATTCGGGACTTCCCACCACACATTTGCGGGGGGGATTGACAAACACATGCGCTCGGGTGGCCCAGTCATGCGACGCCAGAAATTGATGGTGTATTGGTATGCAATATCGTATGACAGGATTAACCAGAGCAGTCGAAAACCGATGAGGCAGCCGAGTAACAAGAAATCCATATTGCACTGTCTGGTTTTCCTTCACGATCAGTCAAAATCTCCCAGAAAGAGGGCGGAAAACGCACCGCTCCCCGACCTGCAGGTCGCCTATCCTGTTGGCCCGCCACATGTTGTGCCGAGAGCACGTAACGCTGCCTATCCCCGTTGTCCTCAAACCCTTCGTCCTTTTCAAGTTCGCCTGATGCATGGCGTTGAAGCTAGAACAGTTCGACATCTCGACCTCCCCCACATTCTTTTCGATGTGGGCGTTGTACCCGTCCTCGCCATAGTGTTTGCAGAAGTATCCCGTCCCGTCGCCCATGATAGGATCCGCGGCTTCTGACGAGACAACACGGTTAGACAGCCGAAAGTTCGCATCTTGCGCCAAAAACAAGTAGTACAGAAATCTCAACAATACAATCAGTTTTTTGCAACTCACCAGTCTCTGACATCACTTACTTGTACACCGTGTCCGCGCTATGCCACCTGTCCGGCAGATTCCACCCGGGTTGTGGACACGCTCGACAAGGTAACACGAGCTCCCCCTGCTGGGTAGCCCTCACGCCTCCCGCACAATGGCCGCGTCTTGCTCTCTTCTGCCGTTTGACCTCCCGCCATTGACGCATGATGTGCATGAAGGGCTTCTGACGATCCTAATTCCCCCGTAAGTCCAACACCGCATCTATTAGACTCTTACGTACCGGCGGTTTGTCCAGCCCGTTGTGATTCGTTGTCATTTCCAGGCCGCGGAGGAAATCGTATGCGGAGAGCTTGCCCAGACAATTTAGCTTATGGAAGAGGCGCAGCACGCCGAAAGTCGCGCATGTGTTTGGTGCGGTGATCGTTGCGGGCCATCAACATGCGCGCAATAACTGGATTCGTCGTTCCGTCGGGGCGCCGTCGCTATTCACGCAGCTGCAAAAGTCTATATTGAGTTCGTGCACACCCGTTGTGTCGTATAAGACGAAATCATGCGCTGCAGCCTCGCGGAAAGGACAAATCACGCCCGGTGGATGGCCCAGTTGTACGCGTAGTCCCAGTATTTGTAGCCACCTCCGGTTCCGCACGAAATGGGTCCCGTTCCATTTCTAGGCAACCCCTTGAAGTTAATTCCAGAGTATGTAACCGAAAACGTACCTCCACAAAATGGGTCGGATGGTGCGCGTGAGTTGCGACGATGCATTCCTCACAAAACATAAGCTCCCCGATGCATGCCTGGTCCACGCAGCGCCACTCAGGCATGCCGTCACATTCGCGTGCCGGGCATTGACGTCGGTCAATGCAGCGAGATCCCGAGCACTGAGCGTACGCTCTGGGAGCACCACGACTCTCTCGGCACAGATTTTCCTCAACATATTCATCATTCATGGGATACCAATTTTGCAGTGGGTGGTCCTGGACGTTCGCATGACCCGTAGCCCAAAGTTGAAACCAAAGATGAAACCTACGGAATTTGTGTTCCGTCCGACGACCACTACCTCGATCCCAGATTGGTCTACCTCATTTGGGAGAGGTTCTACCGAGTCGTCGCCCAGGTCGTATGAAAAAGCGGCGGAGTCCCGCACCAAATTCGTGCTTAGGTCTTCTCCCCAGAAATCGGGCTCAGGCACAGATGGGCCAGCGCTGTTCGAAACCACAGTAGTCTTGACGCGCATTCGGCGACTGGCCTGCGCGATATGCGAAATCGACGTG
Source organism: Mycena galopus ATCC 62051 (assembly GCA_014925785.1). NCBI lineage: Eukaryota > Fungi > Basidiomycota > Agaricomycetes > Agaricales > Mycenaceae > Mycena > Mycena galopus. Next base: position 18,200 of record WIQG01000665.1, read on the forward strand.
ATCGCTTCCGGACCCTGCAGTTGCGGTCGGCTTGACTTGCGCTTGTGGTTGCTGTGAGAGCTCATTACAGAAGAACAGGGGAGAAGAACAGGCCAAGGCGAGAAATAAATACGTAGCAACGTGATGGCCTGAGCATGGCCACAATTAGATGTGGCAGGTGGCTGTTCCCACCAATCAATCGAAGGCACTGATAATCAAGCTCCGACTTAATCCGATATTCCTCTTCATGGCCCGCTCTCATCGTAGAGGGCGCGCACGGCCCATTGACCCTCGAAAAATCCGGTTCCTCCGGCACCACTTCGATCACTATCTGGCCGCTTGAGACGAACAACGCCTTCCATTCTTTTTCGGAATGCTGCTCACAAAATACATCCATCTTTTTGGAGCAACACCTTTGAGCGAGCCTTGGCATGACGTCCCTGACGAGGTTGCCGTATTGCCTCAGACGGTCTTAGTCATCTCTGAGGTACGCCAGTGCTTATCTATGCTTATATCTAGACTTCCTTCACCTTGATGCAGGGCATTGAGCGCTGGTACGGCAGGAGTGATGGGGTGTGGTCACTTTGACCAATTAATAATATATTGCCTGCTTTCGAATTCCTCTGTAATTAATCATGTGCCGCCAGCGTGCCGCGGGCCATCTGGCACCGAGCATGAGCTCTTCTGATTTTAATTTGGAGTGCTCACGCAATGCGAGGATGACGACATCATCTTGGCCCATGGTAAACTTGCTCAATCAACGTGGAAAGAAAGAATCCTTTGTATTTCAAAAAACTACATACTGACATGTCGCGGACTTAATCGTATGATTGCCGTGCCTTCTCGGCGGCTGTACGAATGACCAACCATGTGGCAGCCAACGAGGTGGAGTTTGTAACGCGATGGAGCCCGTGTGGTGTAGCGCGTGGTGCCTGGTTTTCATCATTGTTTCGCGATGGGCGAGGGCGAAGCGTGCGAGTGTTGCTCTGGATACGTGCGGTGCAAATCCGGGTGTCGAATTTGAGGCGGCCGGAATTGACTTCCGCGTCAAATTTCTGCAAGACGTCCAGGATCCGGGAGTGTGGGGCGAGAGGGACTAATGAGGTCTCAGCGGGGTGTGAAGCACTACCTCGAGTAGGCTCCTCTCCTACTTATCAGTCAATTATTTATGCGGGCCCTCCAAGAAGCCGCATGGATGCACCTCCCTCGGGTTGAGCGGCCTTGACCACGTCTTTGCTTCCCTGAACTGTGACGCATCATGGTGATGTCCCTCTGAAAGCGAAGAGTGATCGTTTTATCTTACCTTGAAGAACGAGGCCCCCATGCTTATCCAAAATCCAAGGATTCGAGGGCGAGGAACCCTCGAGCGCATGCACTGGGGCACGGTCTAACGGCGAGGGGGCGTCAGACAGACAGAATATGAAGCCTAGACATTCAACTTACTTGAGAGAACCAGCACACCGTCGTCTCTGAGGGCCCATGGATTTGTCGCCGAGGAGCCGTCCAGCGTCATGACGGTAAGTGCAAAAAGATCTGGGTGCGGGTGTTTGGCCGAGAAGCACAAGCGAGACAGTCTGAGCTGAGCCAAGATGAAAAGTACCTGAAGTTAATGGCAGTCAGTCAGTACGAGAATTGTCTTCCGCGAAGAGAGCTAGGGAGTGTGAAATACACAAGCAGAGTGACAACGACGAGTGGGTGTGAGATCAAGAGGCATTTGTTGATGAGTGTTTGACAGAGCCTTCAAGCACCATCACTCCAGGTTCTTTCTCTTCTGACGCCTCAAATGCTGTGGGAGTCCCAACTTACCCCATCAACATCGCCCAGAACATGTCTGCTGCTCTGGGTGCGATTCTCCCTCCAGCTTGCCAAGCCTACCCGGCCTATTCTTCTTAGTTTCAACCCGAACACCACTACCACGCAGCCGCCCCGTTTCCCTTGACCCCATTGCAGGGGGATGCTGATATGGTTGTAGAGGAATCTCTCATTAATCTCGTCCTTATGAGTCCATGTAACCACTATTAGGTTCATTGTTAAATGTACTATTTATCAAATTCAACTGGTGGTTCAATACCGTCATTCCGGGAAGCAAATCAATATACACGGTCAGTCATGCCTTGGGCGCACCCGATTTGAGCATATCTTATACCTACTCTATATTCCGTGCGAAATTTCCGGGAGAACCGGTCACCTTCGTCCACCGAACACTGTTTTCGAGTTGAGTGGCACACTCACCGGTTACCTTGCGAATGAAGGTTTGGTTCACCATAAAGCAAACACTTAAGATATTCCAATTTGGTCGCTTGAAACCTACTTGAGGAACCCACTCAAACATTTCGTCTCAAATAACCTAACTATTCTCTGAACATAGGACAACGTTCGTCGAGTATTTGTACAGGATACTAGATGGTATGTCGCACTCCACCATGCACCTGAACTTCACCGGAAATATATTTCTAATTCTTTCAATATCAAGTGTAGGGCAATATCAGAATATAATCACACACTCCACGGCCCCGCTACGAAGTCTGTGTCGAACTCCAGAGTGCAAATACTGCGAACACGTCCTCTTTACGTAAGCTAATTATTCTGTTCAAGGACGCGACTTGATAGGCAACTCATAAGATAAGGACAGACACCCGCGATAAGAACTAGCACTGGTTGGTTAGCTGGTCGAGATGGCTCCCGTCGGCTGAGCCAAATCATAAATGCCCACTTCCACAATCCCGCGATGTGCGGACGATGAGGAGCGGCATTTGCGGCGCCTCGCGACCTACCGCAGATATTGTCGGGCGTGAGTTATGAAATCTTGCATTCCTCTGTTGCTCAATGCTGACCACCTACTTGCTAGCCATGCGGAAGAACGCCGACAAAAAAATAGAGAGAGGATGGCCCGCTCGCGTGTGGCAGCCACGGAGCAGCAGCGAGAGAACCATAGGCAAGCTCAACGTCGTTACCGCGAACGGTCGGTCAAAGATCACGCTGTCTGTGTCTTAAAGTCTCATTCCTTTTGGCACTCAGTTTCCGAGAGTCAATCGCACATCGGGCATGGCGCTCTGCCAAACAAAAAAATGCCGCCAAGGGCAAAGATACCAAACTGCGCCCTAAAACGCACCAGTACTGGTCTGATCCAGATCTGGCCTCATCGGACGAAGAAGAGGGCGACGATGACTGATGATTGAAAAAAGAAGTACAAAAATTCATGTAGTCGTCCACAGATTCAATTTCATAAAACTGGCACGATCCTCGGGGGTCAATTCCGGCAAAATCTCCACCATGAACCTCTCCCGCTGTGCAGCCACCAATTCCACATGAAGTCTCTCCGACAATGCTGCAGCGGCGGCTGCCTGAGCTGCGCGCCTCTGCGCTCGGCGACGGCGGTGGCGTTTGCGTTTGCCGGGAGATTTGGGCGTGCGAGTCACACCATCCCACGAACTTGAGGGGTTCGGGGAGTCGGGGCCCCACCCAACCCACACATCTGCCGAGTCGATCCACTCGATAGTACCCCACCCGCCATCCTTGGTTGTACCCCACCCCCGACCTGTACCACTGCCCCAATGGTGATCATCGTCATTCTGCGGGGCCGGGGGCGATGGCACCAAACGATGCTCCATCCAGCTGCGCAGGAGCCACGGCGCACGGATGGCAGCGCGGCGCTGGGAGATGGACTGGGAGGATGCTGAAGCCGATTTCAGGACGCCGAATTGAGATTAGAGATAGATCACTCACCAGTGCGGGCGTCCCTAAGGTCGCGCACGGCGCGGAAACCCTTGTGACGCTTCTGGCGCAAGGTTTTCTTGAACTGCGCATTGATTTGGCGCAATTCAGCAGCGCATTCTCGCCCTGCGAGGAGATTCAATAAAATATAGGATTATTCAAGAATATTTGACGCACCTTCCCAAGAGTTATGTTTAAGAATAGACCAACGCATCGCGGTAAGTGGCAAATTGAAAAAAGAAAAACAGATTTAGCACGTGGCACACTCACTCATCAATGATCAGGCCCGCCTGGTTTCCCCACTCACACACCATGTCTCAAGCCACCAATATGACCACCGACGAGCTCATCATGGACACCTGCCGTGGAGGGCAAGACCCCCGCTATTACTGTCTGCCTCCCTTCCACGGCAACGCCGGGCGGGAGGTGAAACACTTTTATCTGGTGTCCCAAGGGCGCGTGGTGGGCGTATTTGATGACTGGCGAGTTTATTTTGGTTTTTCACGAGCGACCGAGGCTGACCAGATGTTGTTTGTAAGGTTGACGGCTAAGGCGAGCGTGTCAGGCTTTCCTGATAATAGTCATCGCGCGTACAAATCAATGGAGGAATGTATTGTTGCCTGGCAAGCGTTGTGCCGATTGGGCGTCCATCCCCACAACGTGGATCCGGGATTTGACCACACTGCACGACGAGCTGAGGGCCGCGTACAAGGCCTTTATGCGGGCCAAAGAGTGGGGCGGACGCGAGTGGGGGTTCTGCGTGGAAGGGCTCATTGGACTCGAGCGCGCGTGGGGCTTCCCGCAGAAGGGGGGAGCAGTGGCACCGCAGGGGCCGAAGACGGCACGCCCAGAAGAGATACCGAGCTTCATGCGGGGTGGGCGCAAGTGGGACAAGAGACTTGCGCTCTCATCGGCCGTGGGGACGGTGACGGACCCAGGATCCTTTGTCGAGTGTTGGTGGAATTGGTGGTGTGGAAGTGCCTATCGGCACGCTCGTCGCGCATAGCCCCGAGGGATGTTGCGTACGAGCTCCTTCTCGGGCGATAACAGCCACTCCTCATCTCATCTATCATCCATTATGGTTCAATCTCACTTTTTCTCTTGCACTCCAATTATCTAGGTCAATTCTCCTCCACTCATCCCGGTCGAACACAACGGTGTTTCCAAGCCACACCACTCGACCACGTGATCGCGAACAGGATCGAGCGACACACGTGTAACGCTGGAGGACAAGGGTATCGGGCGTGCGGACACCAGTATCCCTTATTTCCATCTCATATCGTCTCGATTTCATGCGCTTACTATCCAAAATAATCCCACAGACTTTATTACTACCTTGGCATGTACCAACCACTTACGCGACGTCGTATCCGGAGGACCTCGCCAGCTCGGTGTGCACCGGGGATTGAGACGCCAGAGGCTTGGGCTACCTCTGGCACGCGTCTGACCGGGGCAGCGCGCTCTCCCTATCCAGTCTTTGCGCATATCCCGGCTGGAAGAGTCCGAAGGTGTGAATTAGCAGCAGTGTGTTTTCCCTGTGACGGACACTTACTTATAATTATTGTTTGTATTCTGGTTTCATGTACGGGCTCTGGTGACGCGAGAGTACGCGTGACAGCCACCCCGATCGCTCATTTGTTGCCTGACAATGGACATTCAGGGGAATCTCCTCTTGCTTTCTCCCATATCCTTCTCTCATTCGAGTTTGAGTCCGAGTCATTATCATCGAGATATCCGAGCCCGAGTGGTCCAGAGAGCGGCCAGAGTTGAGTTGGGAATCATTACAAAGCTGAGTTATCTTCCTGTCTCGATTATATAAAGTTCTACTCCACTCCTGCAGCCTAGGGTATCCCCGCCGACCTTCTCCTCTTGTCGACCTATCGACAAACCCTCTCTTCTACAGTGGGAGCGTGCGCAGCCCGAGGCGCGCAAGCGCCCGAATGGGAAGTTGGGTCCGGCCTCAGCTGTGTCGGCAGAGGAATGGAGAGACACGGGGTGTCGAAGATGGCGGGAAAGAATGGGATGTTGTTGTATTTGGGTGCGTTGCTGTGGTGGGCTGAGGCGGTGATGGATGCAGGGGGGTCAGCGGAGGCAGCAGCAGAGTGGAAGGTGGCCGCCTGAGTTTTGGGCTGTGTGCTGGCAATGGCGGTGGCAAGCTTGACGGCAGGGAAACAGATGTCCGCTATTTCCACTTGACGTGGGAGTCTCTTAACTGATGGCCGTTTACCTACAGCTCAGCACCCGAGGGAGAGGAAGCGCCCACACGCAGAAAGCGCAAGACGCGACAGACAGACGCCGAGGTCGAGAAGGAGAACACCGGGTAGGTGGAGGTCCTAATCCGGTTGCCATCAAATACTGATCTTTGTCCTGATAAGGAAACGCCGCTGTTGAGGCTGAGGCCACACAACTCATTCTGGACGCGCTCGGCTCGGGACCATCATCTGGGGAGCTGCACTGTCCCGATTCTGTCCATTTCCATGCATTTGATACTATTTATGGCTCTTGATTGATTGTTGGTCCGTCGCACTTGGTAGTGTTGCTGAAAAAAAAAAAGGCTTCACATATAAGAAAAAAAAGGGTTCCACAAATATGACGTCTGAGGCCTTCTATGTACGAAATAAAGAACAAAAATATAACTGGTGGTCCTCGTGGAGGACTGGAAGAAAGTAAAGAATAAATGGGAGAAAAGGAAATGCGGACAGTGGCAGTAGCGCTAAGTGCGCCGCCCTGCAGGTAGTGGTGGGAGGGGCGGGGCGGCCGGTGCAAAAGACCTGAGGAATACACACCAATCAACAATCAAACGGTCGCTAATTGATGGGGCGCTAGTTGATGGGCAGCAAAAAGGAGCAATTATTCATTGCAAGCCGGACGAATATTCATTTATGTGCATATCCGGCGGTTTCGGGGCGGCAAACGGGCCCGGTAATGCCCGGGATATGGCATTTTTCGGCTGCATCCCAAATGGGGCGGCATCAGGGTACAATGCATTATGGGCACGCCTCGGCTGGGCAGCCCAGCTCTGGCCATAATGCAATGTACCCCCCAGCCAGGGCAGGGTACATTGCAATAAGGTACAGATACACCTGTCAGAACCGTCCCGCACATGGGTGGTAAAGTACAGACCTTTTGGAGAGAACGCCAGTACGCAGCTCACGAAACGTTCGCAGAGCCATCCATTGTACGTAGAGGTCTCGATCTCTGGATCATCGGCGGTCTGTACCGGAACATTGAGGCCGTCAATGCTTGCAAAAGCTCCTTCCAAGAGTGGATGGTGTTGAATAATCAAGTCATTGTACTCCTGAAACTGGTCGATACCAGATGGCCATTGGATATGGGCATCGGGAATCTGGCGGAGTACAGCAAGGAGAATGTCGAGGCTGAATTGGATGTATCGGGAGACGGTGGTGGGGACAAGGGTAAATATTTGCTGGAGACTGATCTCCCGCATGGTAGAATTCACCCAGTGCAGTGCAAGGCCAAGTGCACCAGCAGCATCCAAAGAACGGGCGCCAGGCCATGGATTTCCGTGAAATAGGATGAGGTTATCTTAAGTTCAGGTCGCTCTTTATCGACATTAGAACTGGGGCTCTGAGGAACTTAAGTTCGGGATGTCAACTCAAGTGCTGAGGAGCAAAACTTAAGTGCCCGCAAGGACAATGTAGTGCCAACAGTGGGGGTTGAACCCACAACCGCCAGCAAATTCACATAAGAACATAGTAGCAACAGAGCATCCAACTAGACTAAACAGACAGTACACTCTTGAAAGAGTAATAGGTATATAGTATGTGCCTTTAGACACCTAATTAGCTTATTCCTGGTAGTCCTACCTCCCTGATAAAAACATAAGTTCCTTAGAGAACTAAAGTTGATGTTGAGAGGAACTGGAGTTGATAATTTCCCAGCTCAAGCCCTATAGAAAAGGAAATTTTGCTCCAAGTACATAGTACTGTACTTCAGTTCCAGGTAGAACTACCTCCCTCATTGGAACCCAAGTCCTCACTAAACTTTAGTCCTCTGTTTGACAGAACTGAAGTCTGAAGTTGATAATTCCCCACCCCAAGTGCTATGAAAAATTGAATTTTCCTAGCTCAACTCCTATTGAAATCGCTATGGAGGAGCATATGTAGTACTGGCCTTATAAGTAACCAAAAATGGCTATGTAGCTCAATGGTTATTGGTCCTTCTGATATAGCAAGATTATTTGATGGATGGGCTGGGATCGCTAGGGTTCAAACCTTGCTATCTGCATTTCATTTTGCTACTTGAGTACTTCAGTTCCCGTAAGACTGAAGTTCCTCCAAACTCAAGTTCCAATGTTGATAAAGAGCGGCCAAAACTTAAGAGAACCTAATCCATTATCTGGATTTCCGGTGGTAGCAGTGTCTGCGCGTGGAATGGGGGTCGCATACCACGTTCCTTCGAAGCCTGCCTCGAGGATATCATCGAAGCTTTGTACATCGAAGCCCATAGTGGTGATGTACGTGTGATCACTCCTGCTGGCATGTAATACCTACCACAGTGTGTCACATCACGGGTTGGGGAGGAGCTGAGGGCGCGTCAGATAAAGCAGGCTTTTGCAGTGCTGCTCTGCACGCCGTTCGCGCGCTATGACAGCCCTGACCACAATTGTGGCAGCTGCGGTGATGGTGATGTCCCAATCCATGTCGTTGTCGTCTTCTGCGTCTGCAAGGTCCATCTGGTAGGTGTTTGACGTGTCCATATCAGCGGAGTGGGTGGGTGAAGCAAGAGAGACGTGTTGTTTGATGATGTTGATTGACAGCCATGTTCCGAAGCCCCATCAAAATTTCAAAAGTGTCAAAGTGTCTTACGGGAAACCGACATATATACAAACTGTTTGTACGCCTCACACTTGCCATCATTGGCACCGCGATTTATTTGAAAAAACATACTTTTGTCGGTTTGCCGAGATGCCGGCAGTGCTCCCATCAGGACCCCATCGGCCTCAGATCTCGCTTACACTCCGTCCTACCCTCGTATACTCGAGTATCTGTTCGGGGGGTCCTGAAACAGAACAAATTTTGTCGAAACAAACCGAAATAGGCAATGCCGGATCACGGCTCGAGCCTCGAGGCTCAAGTCACATCGCTCACATCGCCTTTCCTCCTTTCCTCCCATCCTCTTCTTCCTCCTCGTACACGCCGACCAACATCTTGCACCGACTTTCATGTTGTTCGTCGCCACCACCTTCAGGCACCGCAATAAGCTCATTCCTCCATCCACACTGCCCCAAATTCATGGCGGCGCTACACCGTCGCGTACCTGCAGATTGCTGTCTTGGTGTGTTTTTGTCGAGCACCTCTCCAATTAAGACCGACCTGCAATGATGTGGAATGCATTCCCATAGGCCTAACTCTAGCCAATCACCTAAGAATAACTTGAAAGCACCGAAAGCTGCATAACAAAAGGTGTATTATATATCGAGTGTCTTACGGGTAGTCCACATGAATACAAATAGGGTTTTCATTTCATACTTCCCATCATTGGCACCGCGAAGTATCTGAAAAATACAAATTTGTCTTACGGGAAGTCACCCGCTTATTGTTGAAGTACACCAGATATTGCTCCTGACACTCAGCATGTCAGGAGCAATGTCAGGTGCAAATAATTTACACCCACCACTGCAGTATCTGGATGTCGGACACCTACTCCGGCATGTGCCGAATCAGGTAAGAAATCAGCACCATTTCTTCTCCACATATCAGCATTCCTGGCTTGATTATTTCGCCAGTGATATTAAGAGTGTCAGGTATGTTTCTGGGGTTACTGATTGTGTCTGGCTCTTCCAGCGGTCCGTACACCTGAGTTCGACGGTGGGAATCTCTTGGCGGTTGCCACGAGGTTTAGTTACAGTAATGGTGACGATACCGAAGCAGCACGTAGCAGCTTGGCATCACGGCTAGGGTGCAGATACCGGCTTTAAACTTTCGCTAATCAATTCACTTACGGCATCTAATTCAAGCTACACACTCTACGGACACTATCGGACGCACAGAAGAAGATTTGAGAAGAGGTCGAGCTCGCCAGGGGGGGGATCGACAGAGCTCTGCCAAGCTCGGTCGAGCAAACGTCGGCCTCGGACTGCAGTGTTTGCACGGAAGCGGGGGTTGGAATTCTCGTGCTGGCTTGCACCGTTGCGATAGCCATATTTTTTTCCGTCCCTGTTGCTGCCTGGTTTAATCTTAATTCCATGAAATTCGGATCATTGTCAATGGTGTGGTACATCCGAGACAAGTTCAACTTTCAGCTTTGAACCCTCGCCTCTTCATTGTCCGTCGGCTGGAGTGTTGGTTTATTGGGGCTTAGATATACTTGGCCTGGGCGCACTCAATAACCGCGCTGTCCCCCATCGTGGCTTCCTCCCAAGAATGTGAGAATTTGGAATAATTTGCAGGCAACAGGCAGGAAGCGGAAATTCGAGGCCTCCTGGCGGCATGCGACTTGACACTACGAGTTTTTGTTAGCTTCCTGTTTCCTAGATGGTCTCGGTTGATTGAATTCCATCCAATAAATTACAGTTCCGTGTTGGGCTCCAATTGTTCAAACAAGTTCAACTTTCGTGTTTGGTTCCTCTCTTCATTGTCCGCCGTGCTTGAGGCCTGAAGGCCTGAAGCTTGATGCTTGAAGCTGACCGATTCTCGCAGATGCACACCGGATTGATCTACCACCGCAGTGCACTCCAATAACCGCGTCGTTGCTCATGACGGCTTCCTCCCAAATATCGGGCCTCGTTGTGGGCACTGCACGGAGGAAGCGGAGTTTCAAACCCATACACTGGTACATACAAGTTCGTCATCAGTGTATCGGTTCTGTAGCAGAGACCAGTTCCAACCCCCCCGGCGACTCGGACATGGTTTGTTTCAAACTTTTTTTCTTTCTTCTCCGTTTGTCGGCCTGTTTCTCGTCACACCACACGCCATCCGTTTTCCTCAGTACTAGTTCAATCCGTTTTCCACCCATTAACATTACGTTCAACGGTCTACACAGAGATAGGGCAGGTGTGGGAAGAACTGCAGTTCTGTTTGGGTCTGTGTAAGGGCTTTTTAACCAAATGCACAGACCCAAACAGACCTGTACTCACCTTTCCACGCCTACCCCATCTCTGTGCAGGAGACCGTCGAACGTTAATTCAAACTCCAAACAAATTTATAGGTGGAATATCATTATTATTAAACCCTAGATAAAATGAGGTGTGCCTGCGAAATGACACAAAGGTTTGAGGTTCAAATCCAAATCCATGACTGGGTTTTGAGAATGAATTATGGTCGATCTTTTTGCCTCGATTATCTGGGAAGCCTTCACCCAAACCGAGTCTGGCGTTGCAGAAACTCGCAGGATCACCTCTGGGGATGCTGCCCGCGACACTCGCTCTGACTCGGAGACAGTCGGGCACTGCTGTTTGGTCTTGTGGGCGATTTCGCCATCGAGGTCAAATATTGCGAATCACGCACAAGGGTTTGTTGCTTTCTTCCCTTCCACCATCTCCCCTGCTAGGTTGCCAAAACCCGCGGTCAATGTCCCGGCGAGAATCCACTTTGTTGGGATAGTCCATATTCTTTTTGACCGTGATCGTTCGAGGACTGTCTGGCTTCTCGCATTTCGGGTGCGTTGGACCTGAATGCCCAAACACACTGAGTGGGCCAGCACTTTACTTCTCACTCCAAAATCGTGCAGAAACAGCTCCTCCACCATAACTGCAGGCTCCCACGTTGCGATCAACGAAGGACGCCTGTACTTGGCTAAAACAATTGATTCCCTCGGGCAGGCCGGAGAGGAATTTTCCATTTTCCCTTCAGTGGAATCGCCGCCGCTCGGCGATTCACTCCATTCGGTTTCAATCTCAAGAAAATGTGCGATGCATTCATTTGCCCATTTTCGCTGGTACGCAACTCAGATACTTCTTATATTTTATTCTATGTTCTCCCTTCTAATAACTCGATTTGCTCTGCAGCCCCTCTGCCTTCGCCTTCACCCACGTGGAGCGGGACATGAGCTCGTTCCACCAACTTCGGAAACGTGGACCGCGTCAATAAAGAAGCGGTTGACAAGAAGCAAAATACTCACCGCGCGACATTGGGACCCTGGGTCGTCATGACATCGATGCCGCCATCTGCCAGCAGCGGCGCATACGAATAGTGGCAGAGATCAGCGAGAGTGAATTCCTGGCATTCGGAATTGATCAACTTCCGAACACAGTGGGAGGGCGCGGAAGATACTCACATCCCCAGCGAGGAACTTGCTCTTACTAAGAATAACGTCATAAACGGCAAGCTTCTCTTTAAATTCCACAAGTGCTTGGTCGAGGACAGCCTGGTCAACGGCGAGACCTTGGCGCCTGGAATAAAGTTTGAGGTAATGGGGGACTGGGTATAGCAGCTCACTTTTTCCACAATGCTTCCTTGGCTACTGCCGCAACCGCGGGGTGGAATGTCGCTGACTCAACGGTGGCCAGCTGCTCGACGACGGAGCGCTCCTTGAGGCCTTTGGGAAGGAGATTCATCCCTTGATCGGGATATTTCTGTGATGTACCGACAGATGGCCCGACTTTCATAGACGATGAAGCCGTCGTCGTCCTGGATCGATAAGTCTCTGAGAGACCAAGACACACGCAGAAGTACACTCGCAACGACCGGCACTTGACCGAACGGGTGCATCGCGAGGAACTAGGGCGTTTTGTGTTCCTTTGCCTGCATGTCGATCGGGACGAACTCGAATGGAACTTGCTTCTCCCAGAGGGCCAGGGCGACGATGGCGCCACCGCCAGCGAGGTAGGGAGCTGCATAAAGCTTGAGGACCATGCTGGAATTTGGGAAAGTTCGAAGTTAAAAGTTTAGCACTTTTCACTGAGCTTTAAGCAAGGCAAAGGTGAGCTACGAGGCGTGTCTCACATAATATTGACGCCCAAGAAATATGCTGAGAAAGCAAAGCCCGATAATGTCGGCATTTGATTCCAAAGCAATAGGTAGTGGATAACATTATTTTTACGGCGGAGTTGAAAATTACTCAGTCGCGGCTGACTTCATTTTGGACGAATTTTGGTATTTAGTCCGATGGATGACCATCGAAAGGGCGTCCACTACTCAAAACGAATTGGAGAACGACCACAGAGAAGAATCAATGAACTGTAGTATCAAGTAAGCATGTATTTGGTTCTGACTCAGCGAGGCTAGGGTCGGCAAGAAGACGTGGGACTTTGCGTTACATATATATTACTTACGTCTCCACGACGCTGCACTCATCCACAGCCGAGCGAACAGCGTGCGTACATCCAGTCACTTACTTTATATCGAAGCTTGTATATCGGCTAGCTAGATTGCGTAGCCCGCACATGGTCGGTACAGCGGCGCATCTCGGTCCCCACCACACATCTTTGCCACCGTCGTTACGTCCATCTGCGTGCCTCACCCTCGCGCGCTCTCAGCCCGCTCCAATGACCCCGCCGTCGCCCAAGTTGGCTTCTTCCCGTGTCTAGACGCCGCGTGATGCTTTGGACAGAGGAGGCGGGGGTTCGAGTCCACCCGCCGGTATTGAAAAGTGAGGTGATGCTTTCCCCCCCCCCTTTGCCGCCTTGTCTCTTCCTTGGTCGAATCCCAGTAATCAACTACGCAGATCTAAACAGACTGCACTCACTTCTCCACACCTACCGTATCTCTGCAATATCTCTGTGTAGGAGACCGTTGAAAATTGAAATGTTGATTTGAACTCCAAACAAATTTGGGCGTGAAATATCATTATCGTTGAGCCGATGAAACGATACAAAGGTTTGAGGCCTAAATCCACATCCATATTAAGTAACTGGGGTTGGATTCTGGTCACATCAACAGATCTTTGATCTCCGTTCTGCTCCGACAGCTCGACACTGCTCAGACTCTCAACTCCGCTGTGCCGTAGTCGGCCGTAGTCGAACTAGTGTACTATTACGACCAAAGGTTCAGGTGACGGGTGACAGCCGCCCGTGAACTGAACACTTTTGGTACCTGTGACGGTGACGCTCGAGTTTTCCGAGCCCAAATAGGCAAAAAAACATCAAAAATTTCCAATCCGGCATCAGCCGGACCCCATATAAGGGAACTTGATGTGATTGCCGATCAATGAACACCTTTCCCAGTGAACACTTGAGGTGACGGGTGACACCCCATGAACCTTTGGTCATACTGTTCGATTTCCTTCAATTCGTAGGTCACAGGTCACAAGCCCAAAAATCTACGGAAAATTTCGTAGGTCACAGGGTCACAAAGGCTCAATACGAAAGGTTCCCACCAGTTTAAGACAAAAATTTCGCTCCGGGCGGCCCTGCGGGGCAAATTTATACGAATTTTTTCGTAAGTCACACGGGGCGCAGGCCCGCATACGAAAGGATCAATTCGTATGCGGTGTCACATGCCAAATGGTCCTACGAATTGAAGGAAATTGAACAGTAATAGTACAGCATCAGCGAAGACTCAAACTGCGATTGTCACAGAATTTGGGCATGCTGCCCGGGAGCCGCGTCGTCGACCTTCAGAGAAGCGCCCGGCTCGCCCGAGCCAGGGCGTCAAGCTTGTCCCAACCGTCGGGCACTGTTTGGTCTTGTAGGCGATTTCGCCATCGAGATCAAATATTGCGAGTCGCACAAGGATTTCATCCTTTTCCCTTCCACTATCTGCTACCTCCCCCGCTCTTGCCAAAGCCTACGGTCAACGTCTCCGCGAGCTCCGCCGACACCATCCACTTTCTTTGGATCGTCCCCTTCCAAGTTCTTCTGGATCGTCTACTACACGGTACCTTCGTTTGCTGCACTTCTCTTTGTCCATAATTCAGCGCATTGGCCCGGATGCCCAACGCACTGAGTGAGCGAAGCGGGGGTTGTCATCCCATTTCATTCAAAAATCGTTTAGAGACTGGACCATAACTTCAGGCTCGAACGTTGCGATCAACGGCCGATAAATACATTGCGTCAAGAAAACAATCGATTCCGTCGGGGCAGGCCGGAATTTTAGGTATATTACATTTTCTGTTCACTTCAATCGTTGCCGAGCCCACGGCTATTCACCCCATTCATTTTCAGTCTCAAGGAAAATTCGCGATCTATTCATTTGCCCAATTTCGCTGGTAATCAACTCAGGTACTTCTCTTATTTTATTCTATGTTCTGCCTTCTAATAACTCGATTTGCTGTGCAATCCCTCTGCCTTCGCCTTCACCCACGTGGGGCGGGACATGAGGTCATTCCACCACCTTCGGAAACGTCAATAAAGAAGCGGTAGCCAAGAAGATTGGTACTCGCCGCGTGACATTGGGACCCTGACTCGTCATGACATCGATACCGGCATCTGCCAGGAGGGGCGCATACGAATAGTGGCAAAGGTCGGCGAGCGTGAATTCCTTGTATCCCAAGGGAGGGGAATTGATCAACATCCGAACACGCTGAGAAGGCGCGGAAGATACTCACATCTCCAGCCAGGAACTTGCTTTTGCTGAGAATAACGTCATAAACGGCGAGCTTCTCCTTGAATTCTGTGAGCGCTTGATCTAGGACGGCCTGGTCAACGGCGAGACCCCGGCGCCTAGATTGAAGTCAGAGGTAATCGCGGACTGGGTTCAGCGAAACGCACGGTTTCCCCAATGCTTCCTTGGCTACTGCCGCAACCGCGGGGTGGAAGGTCGCTGATTCAACGGAGGCCAGCTGCTCGACGACGGAGCGCTCTTTGAGGCCTTTGGGAAGGAGATTCGTGCCTTGATCGGGATATTTCTCTGCGATGTACCGACAGATCGCCCGACTTTCATACACGATGAACCCGTCGTCGTCCTGGATCGATAAGTCTCTGAGAGACCAAGACACACGCCGAAGCACACTCACAATGACGGGCACTTGACCGAACGGGTGCATGGCGAGGAACTGGGGCGTTTTGTGTTCCTTGGCCTCGAAACTGATGGGGACGAGCTCGAATGGAACTTGCTTCTCCCAGAGGGCCAGTGCGACGATGGCGCCACCGCCGGCGAGGAATGGTACTGCATAAAGCTTGAGGACCATACTGGGATTTGGGAAGGTTCGAAGTTAAAGGTTCGGCGCTTTTCAGTGGGGCTTTAAGCAAAGCAAAGGTGGGCTCTGAGGCGTGTCCTCTCGTAATATTGGCGCCCAAGGAATATTCTCGATACTGCTGAGAAAGCAAAGCCCGATAATGTCGGCATTTGATTCCAAAGCAAAATTAATACTAACGTTATTTTTCGGGCGGGTGATTTTAGTTATGATCCACGTAGGACGACTTTTGAATATTCAACTCGATGGACGTCCATGGAAAGAGCGTAAATCGATGAAGGCGGATCGGAGGCCGGAAATCCCTTCATAAACCTAGCATTACTGAAGAACTTCCTCGGTTCTGACTCAGCCAACGCGGCTAGGCACGTCAGGCGCGCTGTTCAACAATATATCAACGGTGTGGCCCGAACAAGATCCTAGTCACCTACGTGGTGAACAGTCAGCGTTTCGGCGATCGTCAGTGGTACTACGTGGTACGCTAATATCCAAGTCCCGGCTTTAAATTTGTCTTCAATCGGCAGACATGGTCAGAAAGGTCAGAACGATGGTATGTACTATGGACGGCCCCCACTGTATGACACATCTGATCTCTTAATCACAGGCAGGAAGACGAACTACTTCGCTACTTCCCGTATCACCACTTCAACCTATTCTCCCATCTCCGACTGTCAAAGAGAAAACACGTGTTTATTGGTCTGACTAGGGAGATAACTTCCACCTCCCTGTTTCTGATTTCAGTAACGCGAGTTGCATTTCCCTCCCAGCATTGGCACTCAGCGCCCTCCTCCCCGTCGCAAAGAGAAGAAGACTTGGTTCCAAGCCTGTGCATCAGCTCTGTTATCCGTGCGCGTTGCTGGAAATCCGGTGATGGTTCTGGCAGTGATAGAAGGGAAAGGTCGACCTTGCGACGTGATGTTCAACATTTGATGAACCGATGTGAGCTCATGAATTTCATTAAATTTACTTGACGAGCTTTTACAGAAAATTTTTGGAAGTAACAAACTTTCCCTAAAGGCCATCACAGTGGCGAGGTTTCATGAAAATAGTGACGAAGAAGCCGACTACCCGAGCATGAGAAGGCTGGTTCAATGTTGTCACTGCAGGAGTTGGGTGCTCTGAGGACACCCTTACCCAGTATTTATATGAAAGCCTGAGTTCTACACTTGACTCACAGCCCTTATCAAAACGCCTTTCTTTTTTTCGAAAGCGTTTCTCTACAATGAGACAAACGAGATGGAACTAAGAATATTTACTCAACTCTTTTGGCGGGGTTCCGATAAAAAGAGGTGTGCCGGTGACACAATACAAACGTTGGAGGCCTAAATCCACATCCATATGAAAAAGTAATTGTAAAATCAAATCTTTGATCTCTGTTCTGCTCCAACAATTCGGCACTGCTCAGACTCTCAAATCGGCTGTGCCGTAGTCAGACTCTGGATAGTGTTGCCGCGGCTCAAGGCGTCACACCTGTCACAAGAAGACCACTTTTGCTCCTACACAAAAACAATGCCCCATCTCACCCAGGTCGGTATGGGGAAATATTTGAGTAGCACCTAGATATCATAATTGAAGCTGAGTCCCATATAAAATGCTTTGTAGATTGTCTTGGGCGGCGAATACAAAACGGCTTGATTCACGGCTTGAGCCGTTGAGCCGACAGCTTCTTTTACCTCATAGCACACCACACATCATAGATAGACTATAGGTTACTTGAGAAAAAAATAAAGCTAACTATATGATAAACATGCTGCACCAATCGGAACCTCTACGCAGAACTTACAGGAGCACACTGGAGGCCAAGCCATGTCGGAGCCGGCGTGTCACGCGAGCCGAGCCGCGGCAACACTAGCCGGCGAAGTCTGCCGTACTTGAACTATCAGCGAACGCCGAAGATTCAAACTGCAATTGTCCAAGCAGGGATTTACATTATTACTATTGAGAATGCGTCCCGGGAGCCGCCTCGTAGACCTATTGGAACCTACTGTCGGGCACTGTTTGGTCTTGTGGGCGATTTCGCCATCGAGATCAAATACTACTTATTGCAAGCCAGAAAAGGGTTCCATCCTTTTTCCCTTCCACCATCTGCTATCTAACCCGCTCTTGCCAAAGCCTACGGTCAACGTCTCTGCGAGCTCCGCTGACACCATCCACTTTCTTTGATCGTCCCCTCCCAAGTTCTTCTGGATCGACTACTAGACGGTACCTTCGTTTGCTGCACTTCTCTTTGTCCATAATTCAGGCGCATTGGGCCCTGGATTTCCAACGCACTGAGTGAGCAAGCGGGGGTTGTCATCCAAAATTGTTTAGAGACTGGACCATCCTTAACTTCAGGCTCGCACGCTGCGATCAACGGCCGATAAATATATTGCGTCAAGAAAGCAATCGATACCGTCGGGGCAGGCTGGAATTTTAGGTATATGCCCTTTCCTGTTCACTTCAATCGCCATTGAGCCCAGGGCTATTCACCCCATTCGTTTTCGATCTCAGAAAACTTCGCGATGTGTATTCATTTGCTGGTAATCAACTCAGGTACTTCTTTTATTTTATTCTATGTTCTCCCTTCTAATAACTTGATTTGCTCTGAAATCCCTCTGCCTTCGCCTTCACCCACGTGGGGCGGGACATGAGGTCATTCCACCAGCTTCAGAAAAGGGGGCGCGTCAATAAAGAAGCGGTCGACAAGCAGAATACTCACCGCTGACATTCGGACCTGGCTCGTCATCACATCGATACCGGCATCTGCCAGGAGGGGCGCATAAAATAGTGGCAAAGATCGGCGAGCGTGAATTCCTGGTATCCCAAGGCAGGGGAATTGATCAACATTCGAACACGCTGAGAGAGCGCAGAAGATACTCACATCCCCAGCCAGGAACTTGCTTTTACTGAGAATAACGTCGTAAACGGCGAGCTTCTCCTTGAATTCTGTGAGCGCTTGATCGAGGACGGCCTGGTCACGGTGAGACCCCGGTGCCTGGATTGAAGTCAAAGGTAATCGCGGACTGGGTTCAGCAGAACGCACGGTTTCATAAATGCTTCATTGAATACTGCCGCAACCGCGGGGTGGAAGGTCGTCGACTCAACGGAGGCCAGCTGCTCGACGACGGAGCGCTCTTTAAGGCCTTTGGGAAGGAGATTTGTGCCTTGATCGGGATATTTCTCTGCGATGTACGACAGATCGCCCCGGCTTTCATAGACGATGAATCCGTCGTCGTCCTGGATCGATCAGTCTCTGAGAGACCAAGACACGTAGAAGCACACTCACGATGACCGGCACTTCACCGAACGGGTGCATGGCGAGGAACTGGGGCGTTTTGTGTTCCTTGGCCTCGAAACTGATGGGGACGAACTCGAATGGAACTTGCTTCTCCCAGAGGGCCAATGCGACGATGGCGCCAGGGCCGGCGAAGTATGGTATTCATAAAACTTGAGGACCATGCTGGGATTGGGAAGGTTTGCTGGGGACTTTACTCTGTTGCTGGGCTTTTAAGTAGAGCACGTTCGGTGGATCCCCTAATTGTAATACTGTCCGAAGAATCGATGGTGCTGAGAACGCAAAGTCCGATAATGGCGGCGTTCGATTTCAAAGCAATACTGGGTAACTTATTTTTCGGGCGCAGTTGAAAATTATCCGATGGACGACCATGGAAAGGTTCGAAGTGACGCCCAAGGAATGTTCTCGATGCTGCTGAGAAAGCAAACCCGGTAATTTCGGCATTTCATTCCAAAGCAATATAAATACTAACGTATTTTTCGGGCGGGTGATTTTAGTCATGTTACGTTACATGTAGGACGACTTTGAATATTCAACTCGATGGACGTCTATGGAAAGAGTGTCCATCGATGAAAGCGGATTGGAGGCCGGAAATCCCTTCACTGGCATTACTGAAGAACTTCCTCGGTTCTGACTCAGCTAGCGCTAGGCCAGTACGTCAAGCGTGCTGTTCAACACTTTATCAACGCTGTGGCCCGAAGAAGATCCTAGTCACCGACGTGGTGAACAGTCAGCGTTTCGGCGATCGTCAGTGGTACTACGTGGTACGCTAATATCCAAGTCCCGGCTTTAAATTTGTCTTCAATCGGCAGACACGGTCAGAAAGGTCAGAATGATGGTATGTACTATGGACGGCCCCCACTGTATGACACATCTGATCTCTTAATCACAGGCAGGAAGACGAACTACTTCGCTACTTCCCGTATCACCACTTCCACCATCTCCGACTGTCAAAGAGAAAGCACGTGTTTATTGGTCTGACTAGGGAGACTAACTTCCACCCTGCCCTGTTTCTGATTTCAGTAACGCGAGTTGCATTTCCCTCCCAGCATTGGCACTCAGCGCCTCCTCCCCGTCGCAAAGAGAAGAAGAAGACTTGGATCAAAGCCTGTGCATCAGCTTTGTTATCGGTGCGCGTCGCTGGAAATCCGGTGCGATGGTTGTGGCAGTGATAGAAGGGAAAGGTCGACCGTGGGACGTGATGTTCAGCATTTGATGAACCAATGTGAGCCCATGAATTTTTATTAAATTTTACTTAAGTACCTGACGACCTTTTACGGAAAATCATCGGAAGTAACAAATATTCCCTCAAGGCCATCACAGTGGCGAGGTTTCATGAAAATAGTGACGAAGAAGGCGACTACCCGAGCATGAAAGCCTGAGTTCCACACTTGACTCACAACCCTTATCAAAACGCGTTTCTTTTTTCAAACGCGTTTCTTTACATTCAGACAAACGAGATGGAACTAAGAATATCTACTCAACTCCTTGGGCGGGGTTCCAGAAAGACTTCAAGACAGGAAAGTCGCAACAAGCCAAATATTGGGATGAACGACGACCTCAAAATAGCAGCGTCGGAACTCACGCAGGAATTGTCAGACTTGGCGGCTCCAAACCTGGGTCTTCTGCAGGCCAAATAGGGTACGTCTGTGCTCCGGCCAATGGCCACATAGAATTACCAGATGTACAGAAGTAAAATTGCACAGTTTTCTTGAGGCCGACCGCTCATCCGCGCGCCACCAGCGCTGCTGCGTGCTGCTGAAGAAGCGTATATACCGGGTCACCGGGGTAAATGGCATATCCGTCGTTTGGCGTCTCTGTGCCGTTGAACACAGATCCCGCTTGCCTGTGTAAATAAATGAAGGCATGAGCTCCTCTCCTCAGCAAGCAATCGAAAGGAAAAGCGCCCCGGCCCAGACGAGACCAAAAAAAACAAAAAATACGGACCAGAGCAAATCTCCCGTCAACCCCGTACTGATCACAGTATCATACCACGTTGCATAGTCAGTTGCGCGCTGGGCGCCTGTGTACGTGAGTCCAAACTCCTCCATGATAGCGGGTTTATTGGCGCTGGTCATCAAGGCTGCGTGGTCAGTGATCCACTGTTGGCCCCAGGCGATATCGTTTCCAGACTCGCCCCAGCTGTCCTGCAAGCACAAGGTTCCGGTGAGTATTTTATGGCTCGATTGAAAAGGGGCCGGGAAACGCGACGCACGGGGTACATCTATAAATGCGAATCCAGGCTCCAAGTCAGCAAAAAGGTCCAACGGGGCGGTATGATTTATTCACATGGAATGTTCCGAAGTCGAGGGTGTCGATTGCGAGGTTTGCTTCGAAGTCAATCCCGATGCCTCCGCCTCTTTAGGTTCGTTCATCAACAGAATGAGGGATCGAGACGCAAGGAATAACCAGAAAACGCACTGGTATGGGTAGTCATAGTCGTGCGGGATGGGGT
Source organism: Mycena galopus ATCC 62051 (assembly GCA_014925785.1). Taxonomy (NCBI): domain Eukaryota; kingdom Fungi; phylum Basidiomycota; class Agaricomycetes; order Agaricales; family Mycenaceae; genus Mycena; species Mycena galopus. The sequence continues at coordinate 39,655 of WIQG01000665.1, forward strand.
CGTTGATGAATCCCTCGTCACCGATCGCGACGAGGTGGTTCGGGTCGAGGGACTTGATGTACGCAGAGATTTCTGCAGCCCAGTTCGTGATGACGGTGCTGTTGCACGTCGCAGAGGCGGCCCTGGATGAGGTGTGAGTGCGAGCGGCAATGGAGTCGAGACGAAAACATGCGTGGTTGTACCCGCGCAGCGCGGCTCGTTGCCTACAATTCCAAATCAGTCCGTCCGTTACGATGAAAGTGTACAGGTGCACTGCTACTCACAGAGTTCCCAGGCCTGCAGAGAGGAACTTGATTCAGAATATGCACTAGATGAATAGAACTAGTTCATGCACCATGATCGTGTCCTCCGTGGCGTAACGCGTAACGACGGCTTGGACGTAGGCTTTGTACGCCGCCTGGTGTCCAGCAAATAATATAAGTTTGTTGCATGGTGGAATGGGGATTCAGCAGGAAGAGAAAGAGACGCACGACGACAGTAGGGTTGGTGTAAAATGCGTCGTGCGGCTGTCCGGAACCGAGGAGCTGCGCCGTGTAAACATCCATACCACCGAAATCAGACCAGTTGTTCGTTCTGCACAGAAAGATGTTCGAATTCGCGTTAAGAAATGAAGGAATCGAGTTACTGACAGCGTAATCAGCAGTTTGATGCCGTGAGATTTGGCGGACGAGACAAGGTAGTCTGTTGGGATGGTCAGACCGGGGTTATCGAAGAATAATAATATTAGCGGAAGGAAAAGCGGAGCGCACCGAGTCGCTGGAGGCCGTCTGTGCCTGTGTTGACCGTGGCGGTGCTCCCGGTCCACAGGTGGAAGTACACGCCCTGAGCACTGGTGACTTCGTTGAATCCCCTGTAGGTAATGCGGTGAATTTAGAACATGGACTGTTGAGGAGGAGTCGCATACTCGGTCCTGTGAAGTAGGAGTCTGTGTTAGTGCCAGCAGGATACTAGAATATACAGAGAATACGCACCGAACAACAGTCGCGCCAGATGCAGCAATATCCGCGAAAGCCTGGTCGATTTCGGCATTGCTGTATCCAAGGAGGGCTGGCCAGTAGGCGTTCGACCTAGAACGCAAATATTTCACGTCAAATTCGTATCATGAGGCCGTTAAATGAAGCCTGCCCACCCAACGGGGACGAACTGCTTGCCGTTCAGGGTGAATCGCGTCCCAGACGTTTTAATGAACCCAGTGGCGGAGGGCGGTGAGCTCGCGGTAGTGGTTTGGCTGGTGGTGGTAGTAGTGGACTTGACCGTGCTCGTGGTCGACCGTAGTGGTGGTAGTGGTAGTGGACTTGACCGTGCTCGTGCTCGACACCGTGGTCGACGTTGCTGTCGAGGTTCCGGCGAGACACTGGGAAGTAATAGT
>WIQG01000666.1:0-40913 GCA_014925785.1 Mycena galopus ATCC 62051
GTGCGGGCTAGGCAACCAACGAGGCAATCCCCTTTTCAGCGACATCACTGCTGTTAATCATGAAGATCCACGTACTGTGTTGCACACCCGCTTATACTCAGGTGGAAATTGGGGTGGGTGAGTGGTATTCTTTTTTGGTTTCAAATGTGAGAACGTCATTACCTTTACGCGCCTAAAGGGCAGACAAAATGCATGTCTCGGGGACGGACATAGTGAATCCTTGTTACCTCGAGTGCAGGGCGGTGGAAATCTCCTCTAGAGCGAGAGTGGGAAATCACTTGGTTCCCAGACTCCGCACAGGGTACGCGCGCGCACGGGAACATGGACGCGGTGGAGCAGTTGCAGGCGTTGAGGCAGAGAGTGCGCAGGTGCGTTTGCGTTCTTGTTTCATGTTGTTTGTGTTTTCATTGCGAAATTTCCTGCATTGGAATGCGGCTTTTCCTGGACCAAGCAGGGTGCCAAAGAAAGAGTAGGAGAGAGGTGTTTCGGGACCCTCTTTTTGCATCTGAAGCTGATGGAGCGGATCTTGGCGTGGTTCTGGTTATGGTCACTTTGCTCACCTTTGAAACGAGTAAAAGAACGAACGTTAACGCATACACCTCACGTACCCGCGGCCGGACAGAGCACGACGCGGTCACAGGGGAAAGGCTCGTGTGCGGTCGCAGAAGGTATTTTTTCCCGCACTTTCATTCAATTTTCAACTCTTTTTTGACAATGAACACCTGCAGCGGAGCATTCCCCTGCTCCACCGGTACTGGACGGTCTACCTGTCGACCTGTCTCTTGGAAACGGCAATGGTCATGCTAAGGTCTTCGACGATGACGAGCCCGAGGCTGCTGCTGTTGCTGCACCTCGTTTTTTCCCGGTCGCAATCGCGACAGTGGGAATACTTCCGAGAACCGTCGCTACCATCGACGACTTCTCGAAGCCCCTTGCCGAGCCGCCAATTCTCGACCTAAGGTCGCCGGCACCACCAATCACATCTGACTGGTCCGCATCTCTCTGCACTGCACCCACGTATATTTCTCCTTTCTTTTTTCCCTTTCGCGCCCAATTTCTGATCATTGTTGACTCTCACAGGGAATATTGGACAGCATCTTTAACCTTTATCTTGTTAATGCTCTAGAAAATTAATTGGTGGGCTGGAGAACGTCTCGGTACCCATATACTTGAGACACTCAATCTAATCCACATAATGACCCCCTAACCTCGTGCCCTATGCTGATCCGGCTCTGGGTGATATAATACTTCCCTATCCTCTCCAAATCTGCATACATCGAAATATCTTGTAATGCCCGGTGTACGTCATACGACTACCTCAGATATTGCTTACCGCAAGACGTCGACACATTTTTTGGAAGCCCCTTCATTCAATCACTACTTGATACTGAATAAGGCTCACAGTAGTTCTACTACTTGATACATATCTGCCTTCACTTTATCGAAGCGTGGGTACATATCAATTAGGATGGTGATCCATGAACGCCCCACTCTAACTAGCCTTCCGAATATCTGGCAAGGAAAATCAAGTTATAACTCACACAAGTGAGGAATGGAACAACATAGATTAAATTACGAGCACTATCCATTTTGTGCTTCTTGGTATTGAACCCCCATCGCGAGCCCACCAGCCCCATCGCATTATCTAATGAGAGCGTCCAGTGGCACACCCTGCACATTACAAGGTCTAGGGTAATTGGGGTGGCCGCCGCGGAGGAAGTTGCAGCTATGTGCTCAACATGGATCTGCTCGCGGAACTTGGCTGTCCGGAGAGATCATGGATGCTGGGGAGCGGCAGGCACAAAATCGAGGACCCAGAGGGTTGGGGTGACAAGCAGAGGCACCTAGGGAGAGCGAAGTAAGGGCTGCATTGGGTTGTTAAGCAAGGAGGGTCTTTAACGCACGGGGTTTCAGCAATATTAGTGCCTCCTAGATAAACAGCCATGGATGGCCATTGTGCTAAAAACACGGAAGAATTGAAGTTGAGGGTAATATCAGAGACTTGAAGGGAGATAATAGGCATCCATCGATGTGCCACTGAATGTTTTTAGGTCATCGACGGTTCTGCAAACGCCCCAAGTCGCTTGTCGATGACCAAAGCCAAAAAAGAGCTGAAAAAAGCCAGAGGAAAGCGCGCAGGAGACAAATGGAACGGGAAACGGGTTAGCAGGCATCTTGAGGCCATCCAAACAGCATCCGAGGTGCTTCAGGGTGTGGCCAGCGGAAGAGGAAGCAAAGAGGTGTCGAATACGGCAGATCAGCTAACGACGTGGTACATCATTATGCAATTGACGGCGTCCACACTGATTTCATCCGAAGGTGTACAGAGTGAAAGAGGGGCGTAGAACGCCGTAGGGGTTGTCCAGATTCGTAGGGCCACAAATGCTGGCTGAGCCACAGCTCAGCCGCAAGCGAGTATATACGAGAAGAGTGGGAGTGGGACTCGCCTATTTACGCAAGTCGCACTTTTGATGGCGAGTATTACGAGAAGAGTGGGAGTGGGACTCGCCTACTTACGCGAGTTCCATTTTTGATGGTCTTCGCATCAATGTGCATCAAACAATCATTTCTCGGCAACGGGGCGCCAATTCCGTGATGTTTAACATGTACAAGACGAACCGCCACTTCACTCCGGTGTGTTCAATTGGGAAATTTGAGGACAGGAAATTAGCAACGCGGTCAAGACAACGAATTCCTGGTCCTACCGGCAGTTAGGGTCGAGCTGCGTGCTGTCAATTCTGAGGCTGCATGTGGATGAGATGGACAGACTGATAAATAATGGATCGTGTGAGCGGAGGAAATGAAAGCACGGCCGAAAAGGTGAGAGAGACCAAAGGATTTGAGCAAAAGGAGAAAAAAGAAGTGCGAGCCATTTCATTAAGGAACGGTTAATTTTGATCATATTACTATCATGCCCAATGGGTCTGATTAATCGCAAATTCCTCTCTCATATTTGAACATTTGCCCTCGGAGCTTTTCATAGTACAAAAATGTGGATGTAACCTACAATTATGCAAATTATCCCAGGGATAGCATGAGAGGAAGCTGGTCAGAAAGCTTTGCTGTTCATCAAGGACTGATCTCAAAATAGTTATCGATGTTCTTAGCTTTCACCGGGCCCAGAACACCTGAGAAAATTTGAGTGGTATTCTGTATTGTACTGCTGGCTTTTTGCCTCTTCAGAATTTTTTTCAGGCTGTTGTTGGAGTGTTTCAGAGATGGAGCGTGACAATCAGCTCGCCTTGTGACTTGTGTGACTAATGTCACTTTACTTTTAAACACTCTAACGACGTCCCGGAAGACCAATATGAAGAATCCGAAATCGACCCACCGTGCAGAAGCTCCTCCAAATTTTCCCGGAGCTTCTCGGCTAGTAGGAAGTCGAGGACATGGATAGCTATTTTGAGATCAAAAACCTTGATCATCGCAAGATCATCAGTAAAGCTTTCTCAATGGCGTCCTCTCACGCTATCCCTTAGATATTTGGTGCAATTGTAGACTACAAGTACATAAAACCAGCTTAGGATGGCTTAAGTAAAATGGGTTGTGACGCGGGCACTTACTTAGTGGCTTAGCACTGGCTTAAGTCACCGCCCATGTATTTTTGTATAAAAGCAGACAGTATATGGAAGATTTTGCTTCAGCTGGTTTAAGAAATAGTCAAAAAGGTATGCTACACAATAGATGCAGATGGCTTAAGCCAACATAAGCCGCTTCAACCGTGCTTCCCGCTGCGTAAGGCGCTTAAGCTGAGTGACTTAAGTCCCACTGAATTAAGTTTCTGTTCCTGGATATAGCGAGCATAACCATGCTTTCTAACACACAGCATGCAGTGAGAACTCGTTACTGAGCAGGGCTACATACCGTCGTCAGGCAAGACACAAGAAGAGCCATTGAACGTTTCTAATCGTCTCTCGAGACGCGTGAGTGGTCAGACTTGCCTCCCATACCGGGAAATGAATCAATAAAAGTATCAGAACTATTTCGAGTCATCTCACCAGGAGGCTCAACGAATCAGACGAACGACTCTCGCCAAAGAAAAACAAATGCGAAATTAAGGGCAACAGGAACAATCTGCAAAACCTCAGTACATTATCGAGGGAAGCACGGAAAACCAACCCTAACAAAAGAAGGAAACCCACAGCTCCACTTGCTGAAGCAACTTCCTCGAGAGCATCATTCCTGCAGCTGTCATCTGGCCGACATAGTAACTGCATTTTAATGCTATTGAACGCGAATCAAGAGATAACTTAAAACTCGCAAGGAATTCAAAATCCCAGGTACGCGCTTCGTGATTGCCAGTCCGAGGCAGGCGAAAGGACCTGCGGCTCACAATTCTTTGATAGGTGGCTTGTCCATCTAGTCCTAGTCCCCCTTCGGCGAATGCTTGAGTACAGTGGGTGGCACAGTGGCAACTTCTGAGCCACTGCTGCGCAGGCGCGACAATGCAGTTGTGTTGATTGAGGAGAAGCCCAAGTCAGAGGGAGAGCGAGGTGATGATGATAGAGCAGCTATCAGTATTCACAAGAGATGGTGAAGACGTGGTTAAAGACAAACGAAAGCCAAAGCTTTTTGATTGCTGTGCGCAGCCACATCTGTCGAGGCAATGTCACACTGTGACCCTGCTTCTCTTCTCGGACCTCTCCCACCTCAAACAGCACGTTCTCGCAATACCTCTCCAAGGTCATCGCTCTTACACTCCTCCAGTTACATCCGTGGGGGTTACCACCGCACCGCGCCATCTCGCTCAACGATGTCCACCCTTCTGGCTCCCACGCCACCCCACGCGATCTCGCTGCTGCGCTCTCCCGCGCGGACATTGGCAATCTCCTCCTCGAGCAAGAAGCCATCGACAACACTTTGGTCGACGTTGTAGGGCGCACAGTGCCACTGACATCCATCCACCCCGGTGCTTAGCAGCTACCTGGTGGTTTTTTTGACATGCCTGGAGCCCTCGACACCAACTATCGCCTTGACGGCTCACGCGAATACTCATCTCTCTCCTATCTCGGGGGACACTTTGCTTACTTCTTTCTAGTGATCAACGACCGGGAACGGGTCCTCTCCAGGCTGGAATGGTGAGCACGCTGCAATGTCTTGCCTTCTGTTTGCTAACTTCAAATCTTCTAGGACGATCACATCACAATGATGCACTCTGCATGCTTTGGGCACCTCGCCCGCTCATACGAGCCGGTGGATTTACCTGCGAGGAAGCTCTCGAGACGGCGGAAAGTGGGGACCTGGTCGCTTTTGGGCGGTGGTTTACCTCGAATGTGCGTCCTTCCTACTGCTTATGTGCTTTCAAGATAGTTAAATCCACACTTTTTAATGGAGCCCAGCTTGTCAACCCGCATCAAGAAGGCACTCCTTCATTGTCGACGCCAGCACGGCCACCGCAGCTCGCGCCCTACCCGTCGTATCACACGTGCAACCCGGTGTCTGCTCCTTCGTGGAGTTGGTCCCATTCGGAAGAAGATTCACTCGAGCTGCTGAGCAGCGCGACGGAAGGATGCGTATAGGATCTCCCGGTGCGTCATGAACACCAACGGGCAGTCTCGACTTGAGCAGCTTATGCGGGGGGCTTGAGCCACTTCCATTGTGCCACTCATCATCCGATGTCCGAGTACGTCCGTGCTGAAGCCACGGCTTGACTCGGAGCTTACCTACTTGAGCAGCTTAAGCCGCGGCTCGAGCCGCTTCCTTGGACAACTCCAGTTAAGCTTCTTAAGCTCAGTGTGCAGACTTAAGCCAGCTTAAGCCTGTCTATTATATAGTATGAATGTAGTAGTCCATCTTATACAAAAATATTTTGGCAGTGGCTTAAGCCGGTGCTAAGCTGCTAAGTAAGTGCTCGCGTCGCAACCTCTTTTACTTAAGCCATCCTAAACAGGTGACAGCATGTACATGCTCTTATTCTGTTTCGCCCTGCGAAGATTTCATTTCGGCTGGAGCAGGTGGAAATCATCGGCCACTAGCGGGGATTGATTGCGCATCACTGCATCAGTCGCACCGCTGATGTATTTGCCATCAGTCGCATTCCGTAGCAAAGTTGAGTCCCATTAATGGGACTGAGTCTCACTTTTCAAGTACTGGAATGGGACTCATCGAGTCCCACTCCCACTAAAATGGTTGTTACTCGCTGCAAGCCGCCCAAGCCAGCCGTCCATAAACGGCTCGGCTCGGCTTTAACCGGTGATGACTCCGGAGCCATCAAAAGCCGAGCCAAGCTAGCCGTAGCCGAGCCGCGGCAACACTAATCTCGCATCACAATGTGTGCGCACAAAATTAACTTGTCTTTGATGGAACCAGAAGTTTTGAGGCCGTTTGTTCAGGTTTCCATGGTGAGAAGCCGTTTCAAAGGAACTATAGCTGTTGTTCAATGTAAAGAACAATATGTCTATTGTTTGGGCACAGATATTTAAAATTCCCCTTCAAAGGGATCATGACAGTCTTGTTGTGGTTATTCTCATTCATAATTGTAATACAGCGCAATAAATGATAGTCAGGTAAGAATTTTGAATGAAAACCCTGGAAAGGAAGGCCATAAAATTGGTGCAAATACAGAAATGATGTCAAACTGAAAAAACAGTGGCTGCCGGCATGCAGAGATTTTTTAAGTTGGGCTTGACAGAAATTGAACAGGGAAGTCGCCTTCCCAGACTACCTGTTGAGCACACTGCGCCAAGCCGGAGACCCAAACAGGCCTCATTAACAGGTAAGTAGGGCGATAAATCAAGACAATTATGTACCTTGCAGGTTTATTCATCTCGCAAAGTTCAGTAATGCTCCCGGACCTTTGCATACAGTAGCCTACTCTTGTACATATTGCGACATTTCATGAACAAACGAGGTACATAATACAGACGGGTGAAGTGCCATCACCTGCTGCTGTCATTGTGAAGGTGCCGGACTCGGATCAAGCTTTTTAAAACTCAGTCAGTATATTCCCGGGGTGACAAGAAAAACGAAAATAATACTAACATCTCGATAGATACCGCTTTTAAAAAAATGTGTTGACTTCTCTAGGTTGTCCAGCTCCTTCTCTAATTTTTGTGGGCTTTATGGAGACTTCTGTAAGTTATGAAAAAACTATTTTGCTGTCTTGCTCGGTGCTTCACCCAATTGGGAAGGTCAGGAGCCTCGGCAAATTCACGTCAAACCCACGTCAAATAATTGACAAAGATCCGTTGATTCCCGCGCAGTATTTGAGTTTCTTTATTTCTTTGCTGTACCATTTCGACCAAGTGTTCAAGTAACGCGTAACACCGGGTTTTTATGAGGCTTATAAAAATCGCCAAAATTCAAAAGAAAATTTTTCGGCCATCTCGGTGTATAAAAAATCCAAAATTAATGAACACTTGGTCGAAATGATACAGTATTTTCCCCCACCCACACCGGTATTGAGCCGAGCTCTTCGTGTGTGCGTAGATTCCATTCAAAGAGTCCTCGGCCGACCTGGAGGCAAGGAATTATAACAGTCTGCAATCCATTTGAAGAAAGATTCCCGGTCACGTTGCGGCGCGGGCTGTATGGCACTGTTGATTCAAGGGGATATAGCTGTCGGATCAAATTTTCACTTCAATCCCCACGTCACTGTCCGCGGATACGTCGAAAGAGCCGTCAGGCTTAAAAAAGCACCTATCAACCTACTTTGTACCCCTATCTCCGACTATAGACTCACGTCTTGACAGTTTTCACTCGCATCGCGGCGTTCTAGGTCACCTGCGTCGAGCGACAAAGCAAGCGACTCCTAGCCTGAGCCTGGGTCAGAGCGTGACCCCACTCGTCTCATACCTAACACCATCTGGGAGTGCCAGAAGTGCAAAAAGCCCGTCAAGATTGGCCTTGTAGGCCAACTCAATTATGACGTGCATGCTCGTGCATGTGGACTCGAAAGAATGTATAAAAGAGGTTGCGAGGCTTAAAAAAACGGTGATGCTGAGCAAAGGAGCGAACTTCATGCGTGGCTTCTTCAAGCCTGCCACCAAGAATGTTTCTCCAACAGTTCCAACTCCGCCCCTCATCCATCCCCATGTTCCGCCACATGAGCCACGCGCGCTTTCCCCACTGTACGTCAAGTAACTTGAATATTGGAGGCAACTTTCTCATCGCGATATAACAGCGGCAAGAGGACCCCGAGTCCAGTGTTAGACGGGGTGAGCCCAGAATTGCGTGCACCTTCTTCGTTGTGAGACAAATGAAGTGAATATTGGATGCAGTTCAAGTTGCTCACCACCTTGATATAGCATTGAGAGGACTCCGAGTCCAGCTTTAGTGCAGACTTCTAGTGGTTTGGCTTCGCCCGAGGAAGCAGTACATTCAATTTGCCCGGGAATTCTGCTCACCTTTCCCCCCGGCCAAAATCAACACACCACCTACCCTTTCGGACTTCATGCCTATTTTTCCCTTCCTTGGAACTACTTCTCGGAAGGGGACTGTTTTTTCTTGCGCTCTACGAAGTGTCGCCAGCGTGTCTCCGGTGAAGAACCTCGTTTATGCAAGCCTTGTGATGTGCTCAATCGGCGGGATGATTTCTTGGCTGGAATCCGGGACCGAATCGCCGATGGTATAAACAAGAATAGACCACTAAAGTTCTTTCCAGTTGGCGGCCTCATTAAACGGATCCGAAAGAAGGACAACCAGCTCCAGGCGATGCGTCTTACGAAGCTCAATGACACTCGGATGCTTGCAGGGAAAATCGCTGAGCTGGATCTTCACAAGCAGTTCATGATAGCCATTGCTACGAGCGACGAGCACCGCATCTCGAAGCTTATTCGCACCAGGCTTAATAACGGCGAGAGTATCGGTGTGATGCTGGAACGATTTTATCGGGCTTGCGTCGACGTTCACCACGAGGGTCTCAAATACAATCCAAAGGGATTCACGCAGGACGATTACATGGTTGGGCTTTGTGTCCTGCGACTCGGCGGTGCTCGTTTAGCCGACATCCTACATCGCGCCCTTGGTCTTCCTGGTCTAACTACGCTGCGAAAGCATTCAGTGATCAAGCCACTTTGTGCATCTCCAGCGATGCCTATAATCGCGGAGATTGAGGCGAACATTGACGCGTACACTGCGGGCGAGGAGACACCTTCTGGTCCCCCGAGATCGTTCATCGTGTCATGATGCTGGATGAACTTGCGGTGGAGCAGCGGGCACGCCACGACGACAAAACCAACAAGATTCTCAGTGCATGTCGGGAGCATGGTGCCATAGAAGGCGTGGAATTATGTCATCTCGATGATGCCATTACATTTTTCGAATGCGGGAATAATAATGAAGTCCACTCGGCCAGTGAGGTGAGCAGCCAATTAATCAATAGCGCTGCACTATCCTCATTTAATATGGATGCAGGCAACGGTTGCAGCCCTCGGGTCTCTTGGCCGCAAGCCGCAGATTTACAACCCACGCCCGGTGTGCATTTCGGTCACTTGTAAAACCGAGAAGGGCCCTCAGCGCGCCACTTTCTTGCGCAACTTGCTTGATGCTACCAACAGTCGCAAGGTGCACGGCATTAGTGTTACCTCCGATGGCGAGGCAAAACGCGGGCTGGCCCTGGCTCTGGAGTTCATGAAATGCCGACTTGCACGTCCTCTCCCATTTATCCGCTGCTTCAGCCACTCGAATTCAGGAATTTCAGCGTTGGACCAGATGATATCACAGCCGACAAGGATTATCACCATGTAATCAAGGCGCTGCCCTCGCTCCTCATGCGCCAAATGGGTGTGAATCTCCTTGGCTTTGTTAAGATTTGGGAGAGCAGTCGTACTCGGGACCAGGATAATAGTACCAGAAGTATTTCGTGTTTGGCTGAGCTCTGCAAACACGTAGCGAATACAAGCAAGATGTACGCAACTTATATACCTAAGGTTATGTAACTATTGTTCCGAACATCCCCGCAAAGATTGTATCTCTAACACTCCCCCTCAATCGTAGGACGGGATGTGAAGGATAGGAAATGAATGAACAATCGGTACTCCCCCTCAACCAATATCCTTCCACCCGCTTGAATTCCGAAGTCGTAGTGGTGGCGAGTAGGTGAGCCCTCGGACGTCGGGTCCCGCGTCCGTAAATGATGTGCGTGTGCGCACTGCCGCCGATGTGGCAGCTGTCATGCCTCGTGGGATGGCGCCTGTCGAATGCCTCGCGTTGCCACGCCGGGCAAATTCCTCGCCCATCCCTCGCCCATCCTCGTGCCCATCCTGCTCCCTCGTGCCTCCTTCCGCCTTTAGGACGTGTTCACTCCAGCAGGGTCATTGACCCTCCGGCTCACGATGGGATCCCGCCAACACCCGTGGTTCTCATGCGGATTCAGCACGGCGTATTGCGCAGGTATCCTCTAACGCAGCGTCTGGCAGGCGCGATGGGCCATTCGCCAAAGTGGTCGGGGGTAGCGGTGGTGTTTTGGGATGATGAGGACTTTGTACAGTGCCCGCAGGTGCTGCGGGTCTTCGATCCATTGGTCGTCGACAATGGTTGCGCCGATTCGGGGTGGTCCCGTGTAGACTGTACGGTTGTGGTGACCGGGAACCATCCGGGACGTGTTTGTGTTAAGATTTGGGAGAGCAGTCGTACTCGGGACCAGGATAATAGTACCAGAAGTATTTCGTGTTTGGCTGAGCTCTGCAAACACGTAGCGAATACAAGCGAGATGTATGCAACTTATATACCTAAGGTTATGTAACTATTGTTCCGAACATCCCCGCAAAGATTGTATCTCTAACAGGCTTCGATATCGTGCCTGCGGTTGTAACACAGCATCTCCGTGACGCTGAACTCAGCGAGGAGCATATTCGCTCCCTGCTCAACCCAAATATCAATGACCGACAGGATGTCGATCTCACGTATGGATTACTCAAGGAAATCTGGTGCCTCCCACTTGAAATAGTACCAACAGCTTCACCCACATATATCCGTGCGCATCGTGCTCTCTACATCTTTGGGCGGCTGACATACCATCTGAGTAACAAAGATTTTAGTGGGAGTGGGACTCGTTGAGTCCCACTCCAGTGCTTGAAAAGTGCGACTCACACCGGGGGCAAAGAATGATGCATGTGGAATGCAAGTGCTTTAAACGCATGTGCTCCGCAGGTAGTCACACACCACATAAAGCCTGTGTCACAGCTCGACAATCGTTCTTTGCGAGACAAAGGACAGACAAAGAAAAGACAAAGGGCAGGGCAGGATTCCCTACACCTGGCAAACTTCTCCTGCTCTTTGTCTACACTTTGTCCCTCCTTTGTCTGGTAAAGAACGATTGTTGAACCGTCACATGTCTTTTGTTTCATAGATCGTTACTTGCGAAGCACATGCGTTTAAAGCATGTGGCTGTTGCATGCGTCGGTTCTTGCCCCCAGTGTCAGTCCCATCAATGGGACTCAAACTGCTACGGAGTGCGACTGATGGTGAATGCATCGGTAGTGCGACTGATGCATTGATGCGCAATCAAACTCCGTTCAGCGCCGATGATCTTGATATCCCAACCCTCTTCGTCTCCTACCAAGGCTCAGTACGCCATCTTGATTGAGCCTTTCACAGTTCCTTCTGAAACGAGTTCTTTTCACAGTCCTTCCTCCCGGTGTTGTGCCCGGTTTTCTCGCTCTTCCAGGTTTCGGATCACGGCTTACCCGCAGCGCTACCTCTACATAGTCCCAAAGATCGAGGGAACTGTCTGTGTGCTCTCCCAACCTATCAAACAGCTGTGTCACTTAACGCAGGAGCGAGACGGCACAAGGGGAAACAGAAACCGGACGAATGCAAGATTCACTGAATCAGTTGGCAGAATTCTCAATAATTCCAGTCATCCATTCGACATGGCCTGTGTCCGCATTCGTACGGTTTTTTTGATCGAAAAATGTGAAAAATTGGATCTAGCTAAACGAGGGAATAAGATATGATTTATTGACAGCTTTATTCGAGAAGACGTAAGGCTTTCGTTGCTTGTGAACCAGTAACTAAACATTGATGAGTTCCAGGACCAGGATTCTTGGGCGAAGCCTGGATTGAACGGCCACACGACAGGTGATACAAACGCCGCTGGATTTTTTCCTGACTTGACAGGCACAATAAGCTGAGGTGCATCATTTTTATAGGCCTTCATCTTGAGGCTGATACATCAATTTCCCTGAGAAATTCTGATGTGTTGAATTAATTCGAGAGTCAGTTAAACCTAGCTGGTGTTTTTTACCGTTCAATACCACACAAAACACAGATTCAACGACAGGTATGTCAAATGAATCTACATCTGCGATGAAGGTGGTTAAACTCTGCAGCAGATATGTGGTAATTCAACTTGCCAGGTGGTAAGAATGGACACCCGGGCATGTACCGTTGGTTTTACTCACCATAAACATCGAATTCCCCATTGTGTTCATGCCGCAAACATTGAATTGAAGTTGAGTAGTTGGCATCCGTAGCCGACGGCACGCCGGCACACTTGCGCCGATCTTGTTCCCATCAAAGCCGTCAGGTAACCAGTCGCACTCAGGAAACCGAGTCGCACTTTTAGTAGACGAAAGTGCGACTCAAGCACCATCAGTGCGACTAGACGACTCCCACTCCCACTAATCTTGTATATACTCCATACCATCTCGTCATGCCCTACATCTATCTCAACCTTTCTCTTCGTGAACAACTCACTCACCTCAGCACGGCCGCCCACCTTCTTTTGGTTCTTTTACAACAGACGGTGCTGGGACCGACTTCATGGCGAACTAGACATTCATGAACATCATGTTGATGATCAAGAATGCGTTTTTCTGTGTGGCGAAGGCCAAGATAGATATTCCCGACTCCGAATTCTTCCTGATTTTATTGGGCACGGACCGGCTTGAAAAGCTCTTTGGATTAATTCGTACTGCGGTGAGGACCGACTCCAATTTCGATATCTTGCAACTCGCTGGTCGCGCATCGAATTTGACGGAGGTTTACATTATCCTCGGTCTCAAACCTCATTGGGATCGAGGTCCGCGTCGCCTCAAACTCCCGGCGGTCATCAACGAGCGAGGGGATGTGTCAAGCTAGGTGGACCATATTTCCCCTGCATCGTGGATTGGGGATCTCCATGTTGCTGATGTTGTTCTACAGACTTGCTGGATCGCTGACCGCATTAAAGTCGAACAGATGATTCCGACAGCACGAGAACAGTTCCAGAAGTGCGCCCGCATCCCTGGGTTCGATATCCTCTCCCCATTCGGCGAAATTCTCGTTGGAAAGCTGGACGTGGAGACAGCTTTTGAAATCGACGCCGATTTGCTGGCCTGGTCTAATTCCCGGCCAGAGATTCAACTTGCGCATCCGTCGGAGTCAGTCGAAATTGATGATGATATCATCGAGGACTTCGAAGACGTGCTGGCAATTCATGAACTTTCGGCTCAAGCACGCAAGCATAGCCCTCACGTTCTTGTAAACGGTAAAAAGGTCTCGAAAGCCAGTATTTTGAAGGACCTCATGCGGAACCGCACTCCGCGTCTCTCTACCGATCGACCAAGCGGGTGGCGGGGATACCTGCATTCGCCAACCAATCTCCCAGCCACCATATTTCTTTCGACAATCCCACGGGTGCACCGTCTCTTCGAGTCGGGAATCCCATTGCAACCATCGTCCAATGCGAAGGCGAGTATTTCCTCGCAATTAGGCAGGTCAATACCATCATTTCAGGCTCACGTCCTATGGACTCCATCGTTCTGGATCTGTTGCAAGACGGTGGCACGAAAATATCCTATCAAATCTTCGAGCTGGTTCCAACCAATTCTACGGAAGAACCAAGCGGCGAGTATGACTGGCAGTGGTCCCTTGACTTCGAGTCAGGCACTATCCGTCATATTCCAGGTCAATTGATTCAATTCACCTTTTCGTAGACAACACTGGTCTTGCTGGTCTCTGAGTGTGCCCTAAGCGTGAGGCGAGAGTACCCTGAGTGTACGCTGGTGCACTCTAAGCGCACGCGAGCGTGCGCTAGCGCGCGCCTAAGTACGACGCTCAGCGCGTGCTAGTTGTTCCTAGGATAAAGCAGTAGAAAAAATGAAATGTTTTTCTTGAGTTTTAGCTGGAGAAAAACAAAGCCTTTTATACCTGCAACTCCGGGGGCTAAAATGATCCATTTTTCCTACATTTTAGAGGGACAAAGACGTGTCACATTACCGAGGGAAAAACAGGACAAAATTTTACTTGAGGAAAAATGAGTGCAGTTGCAGGCGCTAAAAGATGCATAATTGTTCCGTGTGTAAAACTATTCCTTTATGTGGATGAAAAAGCACGGCAAAAAGCATTCTTTGTACCCTTGTTTTAGACGCAGCTAAAACACACTTGTATGCAAGTACTTTTTTGAAGGCCTTTTAGTTTGGCTAACACAATCGGATCCCTGCAGTGACTACAGCTTGCAATTTCACCGCAGAATCCAGTTTATGCAGTGTGTATGCACCTCCAGGTAAGAAGCGTCCGCGTCACCGATTCAGAATGTACACCCACCCATCTTCTGAACCTCTGAAGGCGCAGAGCAGGGCCCGGGACTCAGATCGAAGGAAGCTGTCATCAGTTGTTAATTAATTGTATCAGGAAAGGAAAAAATCATGTCAGCCCCGAGTCGAACTAGAATTCCGAAATCGTAGTTGTACAACAGCCTACGGGCGCGCGCGGACCAATCCGAGTCCCCTCCAGGTCTTATATACATACCGTGCAATGTGCATCCTCATCCACAAGTAAGTTATGTAGTTACCCTCCCTTCCCTAACTCGCTGCCGCCGTTGAAGCACCGACATGTTATACATCTCACATCCCCACCCCGCTGTGCACCATAAAGGATATCCAAGCCATATGCATCTTAGATTGACTTATAAGTGGGTCACCAGTGATGCAGAGTGACCAAGGATTACCCAATACTGTGACACTGCGTGGTTTTGCGGCAAGGGATTTCATGACGAACCCTTTTAGAAGCTTTTTTGGTGTTTTTTGATCCATTTTTTGGGCCTTTTTCATTCATAAAAGACTCAAAAAATGTGGTCGAAAAACGATCTCCGTCGTGAAACACCCTAATGTCTATCAATCGGGTGTGGGCGCGGTAGTTCCGCACTAGGTCTCCTTCGCGTACAACGAATGGATTCCGTACTGATACCCCTGAACAATTGTCGCCTGCAATTGTAATTTCCCCCAGAATCTAGCGAGAACTCAACTTCAACAACTTCAACAACTTCCGGTTCAACTTGTCAACACAAAATTACATAGAATCTTCAGCACTCAGAGGAATGTACACTGTGTACTCTCTGACGACCCAGACCAAGGCCTAGCATAGATTGAAAATGCGATGATAATTCTGATTGCATCTGCAAAAAGCGAACGGCCCTACTCCTCAACTATGACCTCTACTCGACTCGAACGAGGAATCCCACAGCGTAACCGTGCCGGTAGCGATACAGAACGACGAAAGACCGCAAGATTTTTGTCAAATCGCTGATGGTGCTCCGCACCCGTCTTGGCATATCCATACTGTGCCCATACTCATTCATAAGTCAGTTACCCTCCCCCCACTCGTACGTCCGCGGGTCAAGTATCAATACATCCCCCCTCGCACTCAAAACCTCTTTCATTCCAATGCATCCCACCCAGCTGTCGCATTCGTTGTCAAATTTATCTGTTATATAATTATACATTCATTCTTCCCCTCCGCTCCACGGCACATCCTCATACAAGCAGTGCCGAAATCAGTCCTCAACAATGAGTAAACCAAGCGGAGACTATGAGGCGATTTATTCTTCCCTCATCGCTGCCGGGGTAGGGCTACTGCCAACGTTTTGATTGGTTACTACCAGCCTGCTTTGCGGTGCGTCTAGACGAATTCCGACGCGCGATCGAGCGGATCAGAGCGCGTTCGTTTACTCTTAAATATACCCTTTGACGCCAAGCGTATGGTTTTTCGACCCAACACTGTTGACTGTCTCACACCGGGCGCAGCCAAGCTCGTAGGCCTCACTTGGCGCCAATTCTCTTCATCTCCACCTCGAAGGCTCGACGGGCAGAGATCAGAAACCTCTATCAAAATTCGCGCCAATCCAGTCTAGTACCGTATCATTACGTTCAAATCGACAGTCATGCGTCACCCACCTTCTTGTCGATGTCGAAATTTGGTCGAGGTCACGCGTCACGCGGGCCGTTGTCGAACCTCCCGAGCGTGACATCGTTCCAAAAAAGTGGTCCCGGGATGCCAAAAAGGCGAAATTTTGCAAATTTTCATGTCTGGTTGCAAGGGGAAATCGGGATTCGAATTCCGTACGTGGGGAGGGGGGGGGGGGGGTCCAGGATGGGCTGAAAAAAACTTTTCAGTATATAAAGTTTAAAGCTTCAAAAGGGCTCATAAACCATGAGAGAAGTGTTGGCTGGCTGTAATGAATACATACAAGTGCCCAGGAACTGTATAGACTGTACAGAACAAGATTTATCAGTCTGAACCCACGCTTTCCGTGATTCAAGCCAAAATTGAGCTCAACTGTGATAGGTTCTCAGGTCAGAAATTATTAGGCTGTTAGAGTGCAGAGTGTTAAATCTATCACCTGCACTCATTGGATGGTGTAAACAAGCACGAGTAAGCCCAAGGAGAGGGTAGGACGAAAGCCGGAAAGCGGCGGCTGGGCGCGGAGAAGCCGGCCCGGCCCCAGGGGTGGGAAACTCCTTCCCTATAAGGAAGGAAGGGGAGGGGGGGGGTCAGGTCAGGGTCGAAAAAAACTTTTCGACCCTATATCCGATTTTCGAATCCCGATTTCCCCTTGTCTGGTTGTTGAAATTTTTGAGGGTGTCACACAAAATTTTGGCTGGTGTCGAAATGTCGAATAGGTAAATCGAGTCACGCGTCACACCCCCTGTCGATTTGATCATAATTGTACGGTATCCGACCAAGTGGTGCCATCAGGAAAACCGCAAGCCACTATGGCGGCTATGCAGCACTAGCCAAGTGCTAGGCGGTGCTAGGCGAGTGCTCCATAGTGCCCATAGTAACTTGCGGTTTTCCTGATGGCCCTGAGTGGGAATCGAAACTCACTATGTCTACGCAGGTGCACGCTTGAGCCTTGAATGTGCCAATCTGGTTCAGTGTCGATACGAGATCGCCAAGCCCACCGTGCTCTCGTATCTTTCGACTTTGGAGAATAGATAATGGGCCGAAGAAATGAACTGTCAGGGGCTATGTGAGATATATATGCGTAGCGCTGACCGAGTCACCGAGATGCATAACACCTCGTGCCTCCCATTGCCGCAATAGCACCGGCTTCTGTAGCATAGCCTGTTACAAATAAGGGCCACTCGAAAAGCGGCCCAAGGCCCCGTTCCTGAGTGGTGTTCTGCCAATCTCCTACTTGAACTTTCCCTAGGTGCCTCTTCATCCATACTATATTGACATGGTATCCGCCTTCTGGTATGATATAAGTCAGCTATGGGTGAGCATTCCAGCTTCGAATATACTTACCAGAGAAATTCACGACCCTGCTGGCAGGTCGGAACGTTCTTTTACGGTCTGTTGGCTCTGATGCAACGACCTAGACTGATGGTTCGCAATCCCCAGGGATATACCTCGTCCTTTTCTGTATCTGCATGTACATCCTGCTTCACCGGCCTTTTAGTCCAGGAAACACCGTTCTTCTGGTCACAGCAACCGCCCTTTTCACCTTTTCTACAATCCTTATCGTACTCATCCTGGTCCTGGTAACCGCCGAGATCGAGGAACTGGCAAGCATCCCATCCGACAGCATTCAGAACGCGGCTTACATTATCTACGCCATTAACAAGTGGGTATATAGATCAAGCTCTCATCTAATTCCAATACTCACATGATGGAAGTTCTATCGCTGACGGCCTACTTGTATGCGCATTTTACCAATACCACTTGTTTTGAATTATCTTGTAGATTTACCGCTGTTATGTCGTTTGGAACCACGATTGGCGCGTCATAGTCTTGCCGGTAATGCTGCTCATCGCTAGCACTGGTCAGTGTCTCGTCATCCTGTGTCTCACAGCTTCTCACGTTAGGTGAAGCGTGCGGGCTTGACGTCTTTCTGGACGCAACCCCGCAATTCGCAGTCATTCTAGCTACCAATTTTCTTGCAACCGGTCTAACAGGCCAGTCCACCCCGTGTCCCCTGGAAACTCGATGCTCAATAAAATCGTGCAGCCGGCCGCATCTGGTGGATCAGCCACCATGCTCGCGCGTACTTGGGGGCAGCCGCCCAACGCCGATATGCAGCTGCAATAGCGCTCGTGTGGGTCTCCTACGGCTTTAAAATCAGATTGTTATTCGTGGTTCGTACTTACCTCTTTCCAGAGTTGAATCCGGGATGCTCTATTCAGCAACTATACTGGCATTCCTGATCGTGATCTCGTTTCCAAGCCTTTCGTCTACGCTCGAGGAACCGCTCCTTCAAATCGTAACTCAAGTCATGGTATGCATGCCTTTTATTCAATTTTATCCTACACACGACTGGGTGTTCAATTTTCCGCAGGGCATCGCGCCTACACTCATAATCGTGCGCGTTGGACTGGGCGTGACAGTGGAGGACAGCCTGAGCACTGGCAGAACGACAACAATCACGCGCATCCCCCTGCGCCAGCCAAGACACGCGAGCTCGAGGTTTGGAACTAGTATCAGCGGCGCTGATCCCGAGGATAATTTATCGCCTGGTTTTGTGGGACGTGAGAACGATCATGGCTTCAGAAAGCCTCGGTATCTGGGCGATGCGGCCGTTTGATTCTTGAAATTCACTGGATGGGACTGCCTAATGTGTGTGGAGGTTGTTCTTGTTTGATGATGGTAAATACATACTATGTATTGATGTTTTTCCTGGTCTTTCTCCGCAAAAATTGTTTCTTCTGCAGGCGGAATCTACTGAAAATCCTGGCGTTGGTTCGCCTATCCTTGAAGACGTCGGCGAATCGCATTTTTTGGAACCATGTGGACGAGAGGATCACGTCTACGTGGGGAGCTCTCGCGTTTCTCGCGTCAGGCAGAGGGACGCCACGTGTACCGGATCCATTCATTCACAACCTTCATCCGCATAGTTTGTTTCCCTGTTCGGCTGGGGCAGGCACTCTTTGAGTTCATCGAACCCCGCATTGCGGGAGTCATAACGACCACGTTACCGTAGGAGACTTGGAATGATTTACGCACTCGTGCAGGAGGTTTGTGCCAAATTGGAATGGGCGCACTGTTCAAAGCGCCAGGCTCAAATCAAGCGAATAGTCAGATCATCAAATGAATACGATATGGTGGTGCGATTCCTATCATCAAAGCATTTCAGAGGTAACACGAAAAGCGAGGCGATTCGGGATTCCACCCAACACAATCCCAACAGTCTAGCAGCTGCTGGGGATCGCTAGTGAAATAGAGTCTTAGCGGCCTTGCAAGTAGGAGGAGCGAGGCACGGACTATTTCCTTTTGATTCGCAAAAGTTCCGGATAGTGCGAGCCCCAGAAAGACACTGGTGTGCCGTGAGATTTAGAATACGCGATCAATACTAATAGTGGGAGTACCTTCGTGATTCGGCTCGTACACGTCGGCTTCGTTCTAAGAGCCGAATACATCAATTAGCGCTCAGCTTGTACAGCAGTTGAAACATAGATACCGAGTACGCCGCATCAGGGGTGATTCTTCGCAAATTGTCTATGGCAGTGCTGGCGGACTGATAAGCCGTGCGCTTCTCTGCGAGTGTTGCGTTCCATGCCCAGGGCGAAATCGTGGTGACGTGGTAGATGCTTGAGCGCCAAGCGTCCGTGACGCTGGTCCCACCGTGGAACGGAAACGAGACTGGTGGTATGAGGGAAATAATCATTCCAGGCCCAGCATCATTGGTAGCCTGCAGTGCTTTCACCAAGGCCGCTCGATTTTCGGGAGTTTCGAACCCGGTTCTGGGCACAAGACGAGACGCGAGAGCGATGCTCGCGCCGACGCTCTAGCGGGAGCCGAGGACCGGGTTAATCGGGGTTTGACAAAGGTCGCAAAGACTCACAGCAACATGCTCCATCGTGAAGGCATTGAAGAATGCGAAGAACGACGGGAAGGTGGTCACCAGTGTCTGTGCGCCGGGGACCCCATCCTGCTGCAATCTTTGGCCGAAGCTGATGAGTGGTGCCATGGACGTAGCAGCTTGAGCGGGGTCGAGAATGGGATTTACGAGGACAGCGATGTCGGACATGGAAAATCCACCCCATCCATCCGCAGCCCATTCGAGACCGTTGTCAACCAAGATCTTCCAGAGTTGCTCCGTCAGTGTGCGGTTCGCGGAGGTCCAAGAGATTATGACGGCCTGGAGAGTCACTGGAGGGGACGCTAGCACAGTCGCATCCAATACTACTCCAAATGTGCCGCCTCCACCTGTGATAACATATGATAGGCCTGATTTGGAGTGGAACTATCTAACAATATACATACCTCCTCGGAGAGCAAAGAACAAATCTTGATTTTGGCATGCATTGGCCACTCTCGAAACCCCATCGGGTGTGACGACGCGGAATTGGAGCTGAATAAAAAGACAAATCCAGATCCCAATCGGAAAACAGGCGAGGGCATCAACGTACCACCCGGTCAACTCCGAGGCCCATGGTATTGCTGAGTACACCTTGACCTCCGCCCTTTCGGACATGTTAAAAATACTCCACCTTTCGAGGGATAACAGCTCACTTGTAACCACCCACCTACAAACAAGCCAGGTATGAGCTCAAATGTTTGTAGCGTCTGTTTAAGAGAGACATCCACCCACCAACAGCACCGACGGATCTATCACTCCCTTCAGGGAGATTAGTTGCCGGATGTTTACAGAAGCATATACATTCTTACCGCCAACAACGGTGATATTATTTGCATCCGCGAACTCGTACGCTTCGGCCCACTGAACACCTGCCTGAGAAGAATTGTCCGGGGTCAGGGACACTACATCTTCGAGTGATAAGCACTAGTACTGACTTCAAAGGTCGCTGCGGGCTGAGCTAAGGAACAGCCTTCGGGCACAAATACCGGATCGTAAGACATCTTTCCGTGAGTTCGTTAGTGCATTGGTTTCCGGCTCAAGAATGCGAGCCGAACATTTTTGAGGTGGTGCATCTGCGAACCCAGCAGTTAATGTTAGTCTTCCGAAAACGTATTTCCAACCAACATACCCAGAGAGCAATTGAATTTGGGGCACTGCTGCGACCCTTGTAATCGTGCTACACGTTAATTTTCAGAACCAACCCAAGGAACCAGAAGGAAACAATTACCCCTGTGTTTTTTATCACTAACGGCATTCCGGTGTTTTCTGAGAAATTGAACGCTGCCGCCACGTCTCCTGCGTTGAGAACGTCGATCTGTCATCAACCCGCTGAGGACCCTCGGTTTCTTTCAGTGTATCAAATATACTGACGAAAAACCCTGGTACGCTCCCCTGTTTACATGTACCGGGGGGAACAGTGGGACTCGCATCGGAATTGGAAGATTCGAGGAGACATTGCGCTCCGGTAGTTTGACATGTCTCCCACTGGGTGTTTATGAAGGCCCCAAAGCTGTCGGTGCGATACGCTATGCATGAGAAATTTAGCCGATATACTTAGTCGTGCGACCAATTCACTCACTTTCGTTGTAGTATTGAATCTATATGACGAAGCTCGTGAGCAATGATATTGGTAGGCGGCTAGACCTAGTGTTACCTGAACATTGACGCAGTCTGTCCGGTCCCCAGATCCATCGCTGAAGCATGGATAGGCAAGTGGAACGCCGGCAAATAGACGGCCGCCGACCGAGGTGAAAAGGTCATTCAAAGCGATATGAGTAGCATTGGAGTAGAGGGGAGGTGTCGAAAACCCCGCTGGAAGGAAGAATTGTGCGAACGACATGCTTCTGTCAAAGACTGTTAAAACTCTTATATGCGCTGGACTTGATTGACAAGATCGACATGAAACATCATCATTCAGTCGCATTCGCATTGCCACGAAACTGACAGCGATACCCGTGGGTACCCCGAACTTGCGGGATCCACGTTTGTGAGCGCCAACCTGAAAAAGTCCAAGTATTGTCCCGGCGGATTACTTGATGCTGAACCTAAGAATGTAGATGAGTAAAATATTGGTGAATCCACTTGAGAAGGCAGCGGGTCCCCATGCTCGCGGTCCCGCGAAAAGAATAATCGGGAGTGAAACCCGTAGATACTCTGAACTAGCAGGATCTGCGAGATCCACATTCGTAGACGCCGAAAAGTGTGTATCTGGGCTGATTATACTACTAGACGCTCACCAGGCGATATTGGTCGAGAAGGCAGGATCGCGGCGTCGCGGGAACGTTTTTGACGAATCTCGACTTCACGACGCGAGCGGTTAATCCTCCAATACAGTGGCCGGGTTTCTGCCTAAACAGATTCCGAACACGACACCGAGGCACATTGAGATGGTGAAATCCCGCGAAATCCTTCCAATGGAGTTGTTATTAAAATAGACCATCACAGAGACAAAGCGGGGGAAAATCGAGGGGGAACTTAGCACAGTGACCAAGCATGCCGAGTATTGATCTTACCATCGAAGCGAAGAATGGATATTGCGCCGAGTGCCACTGCCAGAACGGTCGCTGCTATAACGGGTCAGGTCCCAATTTCCTGCAGGTACAACTAAGGAACAGCACAGGTCTACCGCGGGTTCAGCCAAGGCAACACCCGCCATCTGTTCGGAAAACCGCGTGGACCCGGGGTGCGGGGGTACGATATAGACCCGGGCTAGACCCGCGGTAGACCTGTTGTTCGGCCTGACGGCCTGAGATGCCTCGAGACTCTTATGAAGGTCACTGGAAAAGATGCTTAGCGGTTAATCAACGTCCCCACTCTTCCGAGAACATGTCGAAAACATACCTAACGAAAACTGTCCTCCCTTGGATTTTTGATGTCATGATTCAAATTTTCGCCCAATTTTCGCCAAGCAATCTCGACGACGATATGCCAGACCATATGCATCCACGCCGCCTGAGACGCACAGGGAATCGGAACAACACCTGCGAGCTCAGAAGGCTAACCTGACCATGCTCTATGGTCGGGATTCGAGAACGAGGACTGGTGGCACAGAGTCAGAAGCTCCGGTCACGTGGGGACTCGCGTTGCACCCGAGTCCCAAACACAGCCAAAGCAATCGGTTACAATTTCATTCGGTGTTTAAGCTCAAACAATTTCCGTCACGCCGTGTAATTCTCAATTTCTTGACTGCTCTGATTTGCATCTTGAATTCCAGTGGGGTTCAAATCATGCGTTCTAATAATGCCAGGACTGTTCGTGTTCAAAGTCTGTTAGAAAATACATTGGCGTCGGTAACAATTTACCCCAACTCTTATGTTTCGAACAGATTGCGATGGCTTGTATTGGAATATAACGCCTGAAATGGGGTCGGATCCACATTTTAAATAAGCTCGTAGAACGAGGCAAACGGATCGTTCTCCTGCGTCACCTCTGGAATCTCAAACGCCCCGCGGATGTGGCGCGCAATCTTCGCCCCAGCGAGGTGCTCCACAAATGCAAGAGCCATGTCGGAACCTCAGAATCACATTTGGTTTTTGCACGAGCGATGCGCAAACAGCGACTCTCACCTGCAGTGACGCCCGAGCTTGTCCATACTTTCCCACCCTCCGCGACGACCCAGCGCGCCTGGGGAACCCATTCGATGTCTTTAGACGTCGCGGCCTGAATTTAAGGAATCGGGTTTGGTTGCGAAGAAACGTTAATAAAAATTAATACATACAACGACAGCGCGGTAGAACATCTTGTTCGTCGTGGCGCGTTTTCCATTGAGCACGCCGGCGAGCGCAAGCTGGAAGGAGCCAGTGCAGACAGACATGACGTATTTGGCGCCGGGCGCCTGTTGTGCGATGAAGGCGATCTCTTCATTTGGAATGAGGCTCTTGCCGGTTGTGTAGTCTGGGCCGGGGCCTGCCAAGGCACGTATTTTGTTAGCTCGTTTGAATTATATTTCGGCGATAGGATTGAATGCTTACCTGCTGGTACCCAGATAATATCAAACTGCTTCCCAGCCGCGAGCGCGCCGGCATACGTGAGGGTTGGGTTAATCGTCGGGCCATTCCGGCCCTTCACAGACACGACCGGGTCCATTGTGGGAGCCAGATAGTCAATTGAGACATGGTAGGGAACGCCCGCCATCTCAGTAGTGGCGAAAGAGGGATCGAGCCCGTCGTTAAGGCTGGAGAGAATTTCCATGGGAGTTATAAAATCGGATAGGGTGACTTGGTCCGAGACGCAGACGGCGATGCTAAGTGTTTCCGGCATGACTTGGGAAGCACGTTTTACTGCTATGGAGTTCCAGGTGCGTGCACTCTTTATAAGTACAATGTCGGCGCGCCCCGGGCGCCGGTATCTTGGCGGGGACTTCCGGGTGATGGTCGGTGACTCCGGTATTTTGAGTTTGGAAAGCCGGAAAAGGTCACGGTGCGTACGCGTCAGCGCAATTCGGCGCACCGGCATTTAAGCCGGTATCTTGGCGGGGACTTCCGGGTGATCGTCGGTGACTCCGGTATTTTGAGTTTGGAAAGCCGGAAAAGGTCACAGAGGGTCACAGCCGCAGACTGTGCTGACTGGGGGAGAAAGAGAGGGACTCGGAATGCAATTAAGCCTGAGGGCAACCGTCCGGGAAAAAAGGAAGTTCTGCTGGCCAACTGTTGCAGAGGACTCAGTCCAGTACACAGAAGAGAAGAATCTGTGCTGCGGCACTCGCCCCCACGAAAATGTGTCTGGAGAGGTCAAGATTAATATCTCAAGCCCTTGTACCCATTGCCTGAGCGCTGAAATTAAAAAGCAATGAGGCGTAGTCGCATGAGCTTTGTTGCTTCATCTTGAAGTTTGGGAAGCCATGTTTCGTTGTAGTTTTTTTTTTTTTCATGTCCATAGAGCGAGACTCGGTTGTGTGATTAAATGCACAAAATTCCAAGTGGAGCCTGCGGACAAAATATGCGTAGCTTCACCGCCGATCATGATTCACTGTTCGGCAACTTGACAATATAGCCGCTTGGGCCGACGTTTGTCAGCTGTAGGACGCCACGACGATGGCTGACAATCTACCTTTCAGCATGAACACCAAGGCCTCTGCCACTGCAGCTTTTGAAATGGCTGAACTCTGTGCCTACATTATCGATTTCCTGCACGACTCACCAAAAGATCTCAAGTCCTGCGGGTTGGCCTCTCGGGCGTTTACATTTCCTGCGCAGGCTCACCTCTTCCACGAGATCAGCATCCCTTCGTCCTCTACCAACGCTCTCCGCCTTAACCAAACCCTCCATGATGCACCCCACCTTCGTTCTCTTGTCCGACGCGTTCGTGGCCCTTTCGATTCCGCAACCCTCATCTACATCCACCAGATGTCTCTCTCTCGTCTGAACTGGCTCGAACTCTACGGCTATGCGGTTGAGATTGACCTCGACGCGATCCCGGCCGCACGGAATCTCCTCGATCTCCCGTCACTTCACACACTCATCGTCACGAGTGCCGCGTTCCCAACCGTGCTGCATTTGATCTTCTGTTTGAGCGCTGCACACCCGCGCTCCGCACGCTTGATCTGCGGCAAGTCACCGTGGGCAATCCGGGCCATGTACGTGCCAGTCCTGAGTCTCTGCTTATGCATTCGCGCCACCGCGCGCAGATCACTGAGCTCCGTTTGCGGCTCTCGCCAACGGTGGTACCTTGGTTCTTGGATTTCAGCTGCCCCTTAGATCTGAGTCGATTGGAATCCGTAGACCTGTACATATCGGCCTCCCCTGAGCTCGCACAAGTCTTTCAGAACGCCATCCCGACCATCGAGCGGCTGCGTGTTCACACCCGTGAGTATTCTTCAATGGTTTCAATAAGCGTGATGGAGTAATCCTGTTCTCCAGAGGACATAAAAAACGGCCTTTCACTGGCCCTCTTCACCTCACTCACGACGCTACGCGTATTGGGCGTGCCCGCCGACCTCACGGCCGCCCTCTCTTCCCTCCCTCCACGACACGATCGCCTGCGCGTCCTCATGATCGCAAGTCACGCATTCCAATCCTACGATCTCCAATTGGCGTACAATAGTGACAACGCTTTGAGTCGCCCCGTCCGGCAGCGTGCAGAGCTGGCGCGCGTCGACAGCACCGTCGCGGCTCTTGACCTCCCCGCGCTCGTCCGCCTCGAGCTGTCTGTGTTAATCTCAAAGTTCCGAGATCGCTGGAGCCCTCGATCTCCCAGCGACCTCGATTTCGCATTGGCCGCCAATCCGTCGGGGGTCGAGACAACGCGCCGCGGACTCGTGAGCGCTTTCCCCAAATTGAATGCGCGGGGAATGCTCGTGGTGTGCGACTACCGAGGTTTGTGATGAAAGACCGGATTTCCGGTCCTTTTGTCGATCTACTTGTTCATTGTTCAACGAACGTTCACTGGTTTCCCTAGAGAAGTGAAGCTCTGGGCGTTTCTCCAAGCTTCTTCGACATACAGTTATGGGACTTATATTTGCATGGATGCGTTCGTTCACTCCGCGCTGCTTCCCCCATCGAATTCTTCAGATCATTGTTGTACCGCGTGAGGAATTTCCATCCAATGGATTCATCCCACACCTGGATCTTCCTCTGCTTTCCCTCCCTTCCACAACCCCCTAACTTCCTCGTTCATGTTCGGTTTGCATTCCCTATATGAAGCTGCCGTTGACTCTTCGTGTTCGAAGAAGCATAGACCTGCGGTGCGAAATATGGAAACCATAGGCTGATATTCTTACGTGTCAGCTCTCCCCAACTCACGAGCCCCGAATATCGTTTTAGTTGCGACCGTGCTTGGGGCGACAAATCAACTCATCAGGTGCGCACCCGCGACGGCGCTTCAAACCACAGCGCGCGCGTTTCCCTCAGATTCCGAAACTTGAAAGAGATGCACCAACCATCCCACAACGTACTCCAGTCCACCGTTGAAACTGCGTGGTCATTCCATACGTAATCCTTGGCGGCGGGTTGAGCCTGTATCCAAGTTGTACCCGAGCCTCGTGCGTTCGTCTATGTTCACCCCTCAATCTATCCCGTAGTTCCTTTCCAAAGAGCAACACAAACAAATATCTTCCCTGCTCAGGAGCCGGTGGCTCTCGTTCTCCTATGCTTAGGATTCGCATGCTGTTTTGATTTAAAATTAGCCTGCCTCCACAGGTTGATCCAGCCGATCCTGTCCATCGTACCCTTGTTGGCCTCAGCATAAAATCATGCCGTGGCTTCTTGCTTCATTGCTCTCTGCGTTCTGAAGCTTCCCCAACCCTCCGACGTCGACTGGGGGATGATATTAGGATCGTCTCC
Source organism: Mycena galopus ATCC 62051 (assembly GCA_014925785.1). Taxonomy (NCBI): domain Eukaryota; kingdom Fungi; phylum Basidiomycota; class Agaricomycetes; order Agaricales; family Mycenaceae; genus Mycena; species Mycena galopus. The sequence continues at coordinate 27,283 of WIQG01000666.1, forward strand.
TTAGCCAGAGCATTCAGCCTGCATTGAGAGGAGCCAGAATACTGGTTTTCTTACGAAAGGCAACGTGGATTCATTTGATAAATTTTGTCCAACCGCTCATATAGTAGCCGCTCATAGTGGCGCTGCGATTCCCGTCGATAACAGTCGGGCAAGTACCATATCACCAGATGCTGTATCAGTCATGTCAAGCCCGAAATATTCGTTCACCCAGCTAATATATAGTACGAGCTCGATACTCATCGATATCAGCGCCCACAATTCGCCCTCCTCCCACCCCCTCTCACTGGCCTTCCTCGTATCGTGTCTTTGATCACATGTTGAATTTCCCTCTCTCTTCCCGCCGCTCACCGCTGCTGCCTAATTACTCTCTCCCAATGCGAGGTTCGGCGACCTTTCTGGTTCTCGCTATTTGGTTCGCGCAGATGGTGAGTGGCCAGGAAGGACATCGCAATGTCCGCCGGAATGGCGACAGCGGCAGTGGTTATAATAGCGGCAAGGAAAGCATCAGTAAGGAAGCAAATACCAACAACTATAGCGATGCCAGTTACCAGCCCAATAACGGGGCGCCCGACAGCTCAAGTTACCTAAAGACTTCAGTCGGTCCACTCCCGACGAGCACTACCCCATCGCCGTCTACGAGCTGTGCGCTCTCCTCCTTCGCGCAAACGTATGCCATTATTCCGTGCAATGGAATGTATGTTGACCCAGCCACGCAGCGAATCAATAATCTTAGAGAGCGTGGCCAGCGCACAGACAAATCGTCCAAGCTCGAGTACGGCGGTTGCCGCTGTGCTGAGACATAAGTCAGTGAACTTTTTGGATTGGATAGGCATTAGTGGGATTAATCAACCTTTTGTTCATGGGAATAGACTCCATCCAGGAGCACTTGCGGGAATTTCTGTGGCCGTGACGATGGTTCTGATATGCCTCGCCACAATGTTGTTCTGGCTCAGGCGCCGTCGTCGGACACATGGCGGAGAACATTCTGGCATGCAGATTAGCCGTGCAGGGGCCACGAGATCAATCTCGCCCTTCACGCTCATCGTGCCGGTAAGCAGCCCCGTACATGGGAGCGAGAACGCCACCCTGGGCGGGGATTCCGATGTGGGCAGCCTCAGCATCAGCACACCGACGAGCGCAGGAAACCCTCTTGCGACACAGCTCCGTGTCGCAACGGAGAAGATAGGCGACCTCGGGACTTGGGGGCGTAAGGAAGGCGGTTTGGGAATTCGACGAATTTTGAATTGGCGGCTCATGTCGATGCGGAGCGCTGAGAGGGCTACGCCAGAGGGGGAGACACAGCTCAGACAGCAGATCGATGGGTTGATGACGCGGATCAACGCGCTGGAGGCGAATTCTACGTGGGGAAGGACCATCGGTCTGGCGGACGAATCTCCGCCCGAGTATGCCAGCTTCGCAAATCGTGTCGCCAAGTAGGAGAGGGATGACGGTATGGGCATCTCTTGATGATTTTCGAACCTGTACAGTGAACAATGCGGTGGAAGTAATCGGATAGCATACATCGGAGCTATCCTACATGACGGTGTGTGAACCCAATTCAAGCTGACCTTGAATAATTGGCGTATTTGCGCGCTCGTTCAGCGCCACTTGAGGCACCGGTCTCTAGACTTCCCACTCTGGCCCGCTACGCGTTTATTCAGAAATTGAGCAGTCAGTGCAATTCGGCCGCGATTGTGGCTTTTTGTGGCCGTCCGATGCGAATCCAAGTCCTTGGTCATGCATATCCGTTCTGTGTAAGTGTCGATAGACAAGCGGTGGGGCACTTATGTGGGGGCGGCTCGGGCGCCAAGGGGGAAATTGACAAAGGAACGAAAAATGACTGTCTCAAGATATCATGAATGATTACCAAGTACTCGTAATCGTACTTCGATCCCCATTCACAGCCAATTCCAACCATCAAGTCTGGTGCCTAAAACTCTTGGCCAGCTAGGGCATAAAAAATAGTACAGGTAAAGGTGTCTACAAGTGTTGAAAATGAAAGTGGAAATAATGATAACATGGTGGCGCGCCGTCACAGTCTGGGATGTTCGCAGGCGTCGACGAAAGCCTTGTCGCCGGTAATGTCAAAGACTCTCTCGACATAAACAGTATCACTTCTGCGCTGGCTACCGAACATGTCTGTCATCCCGGATCGATTGGTATTCGGCGCCCAGCGCAAGGGGTTGCTGACTGGCATCGAGGACTCCTCTTCCTCCCAGATCGTACGCCGAAGATTCACGATGACGATGATGAGCGTCGGGTAGAAGCCTGCCACCTGGTTTCCCATTGCACTAATGATTCCCCAGAGGTAGACCGCGGGTGAAGTCAAGGTGATGAGGTTGGCAGAAGCGAAGAACGAAATCATCTGGCTGACCTGGAATATCGAGCCTTGGTCAAGAATTGGAAGAAAAGGGTCAGATTTTCTTACCCAGAGCAAACTGTAAATAAAGCCGGAGTCAAAAAGGATGGAAAGTATTTTTTCTCCTGACATCCGGCTCGGTTTTCCTAACGGTCGCGTTAGTTTGCGATGCCGCCTGGGCATTTATATTATGAGGCTTATTTTCCAACCTGAAAGAGATGCATACCGGACTTTTAACCCAATAAATATCGTGCAAGTGATGTTGGTTGCAGCAGAGAGGGCCCAGCCAATCATCCCGGCTTCAAAGCAGACACCCGGAAGAGGCGCAGCGCCGTCATAGTTGCTGCAAACGGTGTCTATGATTGAAAAGACTAGAAAGGAAAACAGGAATCAAAGTTGGTACTGGATATGAGAGTTTCAGGAGCTCACTGAACGTCAGTAGTAGGAGGGTACCTGGCACCAAGATAACCAAAATCCTGCGCTGAACTCTGTCTTGATAAACGGCCCAAGTGCGCCAAACGACAACACTGTCTCCGACCGCCATCTAATTGCTTGTTCAATAATCACAAATGACTGAGAACCTGCACAAACATTGAAGTCGAATATAGCTTCCTGTACTCCGACCACTTTGAAAATCTTCGCAGCTGCCAGCTCTGGTCGGTCCCGGAAAGGAACATCGGGAACCATCAAAAATCCATGTATCTTTGTGAGTGTAACCCAGACGTTCATGGCCCATTGAGCAGCGGATGCCACATATAGATACACCACAACCAAAAGCATGATGATAGAGGTCCGCGACCTCAGGCCTTTCCGACTGGAAATCGAATCAGTCAAGCATGAGATGACTGACTTTTGCCGCCAGAACTTACAAAATTGAATACAACGCAACGGCGAAAAAGATTCCATATGCGCCTAGAAAACCTTCAACCAACGTGCTAACCTCCATGAAAGCACTCACTAAAAAAGATGGTTTGGGCAATCGTACCGGCAACCGCGTGCTGCAGAAAGTATCCGACCTCGACAAGTTCCTCAAGAACGGTGGCAAGCGGAGTCGGGTCTGAGTCGGAGGACATTAGAATTTGACTGTCCGCCGGCGGATAAGAAGTAGTCGCAGACTTGGGACTCTCGGAGCGGCGTGAGTAGAAGGGAGAACGTACGCTCTCTGTGGATATATTGTGGATATATACACATCTATCGATATGTTGTTGGCACGTAGAAGAAACGATCTGTCAACTCATCTTTCCGTCAAGATGCCAGTTGATAAGCCGGAATTCACCATACACACACCCGACAGCATTGGATTTCGGTGTCATTTCTTGGATGCGGGGGAAGATCAGACACATAAAGATCATGGAGATCCACTGTTAATCCCCAGGATACTCACCAATCGCGTTTCTACGCTGAGAAGCTTTCTTAGGTTGCTAAACGTAACGCCTGCCGCGCACTTTTTTGGCCTCCAACTCGCAGGAGCATCAAAACGGGTGTATTAGAAGGAATCAAGCGTTCGATGATTACAATAGTAGTGATCACCAAGGGACCATCATTTTTGAGTCGACGAAGCGGCTTTAAAGTGGTGATGCTACCCAAGAGTTACTGCGATGATCATCATTTGGGACAAGAATAAACGAGCTGAGATCCTATGGGGGGAAGATTCCGCAAACGTCGCGTAAATCTGTTGGTAATTGAATGACGCGGGAGGATTTGAACAAGGCTGTTGAAAGGTGCGAGATTTGCGGTATAGAGAGTAGTAACGAGTAAGCCCCAGTGCCCTCGTAAAGATGACGGATTTGGACTTTCCCTTTGGCATCAATCAAGCGCTGTAGAACGTTTGAATAGACAAACACTGCGTTGAAGCGGCTCCTAAACCGGCACCCCGGCGAGGCCCTCCGGGGTGCACGGAGGCCCGGTGGGCGCCTCGCCAAGGCGGTGCTAAGGCCATAGCAACGCCTAGACCCGCCTCGACACGCCAATGTCGAGGCGGGTCTAGGCGTTGCTATGGCCCTAGCACCGCCTTGGCGAGGCGCCACCGGGCCTCCGTGCACCCCGGAGGGCCTCGCCGGGTGCCGGTTTAGGAGCCGCTTCAACGCAGTGAAATGGTTGTAAGGTGGAGAGAACGGTGCGCAGGAACCCAAGAAAGCGAGTCGCTGGGTCAGGACTTTTTCCTTGGTTGCGACGACCGCAGTGGCAATCCGGAAGACAAGAGAGAAGAACAAAGAAATTAGTGACGCAAGTAAGGACATGCTGTAGGGGCCATAGATATCAATAAGACTGAGATGAATACTGACACGAGAGATCAGATGGTGAATGATGGACAGTAGATCGTGCCGCTCACCGCCTATTTCAACCATGACGGCCTCAAAGTCGATCAATGCGAGACACCGCGCTGTCCATTTGAATATACTTCACCAGCTGGGAAATTCGGGATGGTGACGGACGCCAGAATATGATTGATGCATAGGCCGAGGACAGCGAGGATTTGGTGAATGTCGTCGGCACGATTCGTTGCACCGCGAACAAGAGTTAATCTCGGCTCCAGATGTTCGGGCGGAAATCAAGCAGAAAATGATGGGAAAACAGCAGTGGAGTTATAGGGGTGCTCGCCCATCATTTCTTCATCAAAATCCGCCTCGAGATCATCTCGACATTCCAACATTGCTAACTCCGTGAGGAACTACAGCTATTCTGTCTGAGCAACGTCTGGAAACGAGATTATGAAAGACCTTCAAATCCGGATCCGTCAAATTGCAGCTGTATTCCGGTCAAAGTGATGATGGAAAGATTTGTAACCAGGAGATCTGAGACGGGGGTTGAGGAGAATGGAGGGTAGAATCACCATACGGAGGACGACGGAGTGGCGGTGGGGGTATCCCTGATATACAGGTAGTTCCACAGAGTTTGCTATAGAGAGTTATGATGTGCACCTGATTAAGATGGTTTTCCGGCTCTTCAATAGATGATGCTGCACGTGGAAGGTCAAGTAGTCTTTCTCTGGGAGGGGCCATAAAAGTTCTCAAAGCTGGGCGTTTGAGTCCTCATCGTCGCGCTGTTCGTCGTCTGAAAGACGCACTTTGAGGATGGTGAATTCCTATCATCCTATGGAAAGCTTGCGAGTCATCAGAGAGAGAATCGGTTAACGGCGCAAGCTATACTAAGTAGTAAGATGCCGGCGTAGTAGGTAACTGGGCAATAATAAATAAGTGACGGGCGTCGTCGACATGACTACTTGGCTGACACGGTCCATTCAAAGGATCCGGTCTTCGCGCAGCCTACATCGAAATGATGGGCGAGCGCACCCCGCGCCGGACGCCTGAACGCCCCCGCCCCGCTGACGACGCACCGCCCTAAACCACGCCCGCCCCCTTCTCTGCGAGCGACCGGAGTCCAGCCGCCCCGCCCTCCTCCCCTACGTACTCACCAGCGCGTACCTAACAGAGGCCCACACCCCAATTACCTTCTCGCCTAACTTGTTTGGCCCGGTACATGTTGTCGCCAACACCCCCTTTGCCGCCCCCCGTCCCAGTAGACGTACTAGATATCATGCCTATGTAGAAGTATTCCCAACGTGCCGTGTGCGGCGAGGGGAAAATTGAATGGATTCAAAAATTAAATAAAAAAGGATCCGGTCGTGCGGGGGCTCTGCATAAGTGGAGAGTTCGTTGGGAGCTATAGGCTATAGAAATGTCAGTGCTAGGACCGTAGTCAAAGAGACGAGATAGATGGTGTTTGGAATGCTGCCGCAGCGAAAGCAGCGGGAGCAAGGAATCTATGTTCCCATAGCGGAGCAAATGTCGACGTTGCCCCTGGCCGCCCCAGTGAAAGATCTATTCCGTTCCCAAATCTTGATCACGTATATCTATGTGCGTGTTTGTTGGTCGGTAAAACAACACGTCTGTTTTTGACGGCTTTTGCATCTTTGGAAAGACACGTTCAAGACGCGTAAGACACATTTTTTGACATCTTCCAAGTTTTTGCTTTGCGGTTCCAACGTGGAAATCGCTCGGAGTTCATCAAGCTTCCAGGAGGGAAGGGCGAAATGAAAGAATAGCAAGAATTGAAGGAGGAGAATACAGCGTGGGTGGAAGTGCTTGTACCCGATACTCAGTCTGCACCGCCCAGCGCAGTCTAGAGAAGAAACGGGAAAAGAGTGGCCCCATATGACCGAGCGGAATACACGTATTTGTGAAACGACTTTGGAACAGAGGGTGGTCGAATGGGAGTAGCTGGTTCCTTGAATTTCGTCACAGCACTTGAATCGAGTCGGCGAGGGGGAAGCCAGAAATTAAGAATTGAAATTGTGGGAGGCTGATACCGCCAATCGAGCAGACGTACAGGATTGGCGGAGGAGGGAGGAAATCGAAGAAGAGAAAAGAATGAAAGAGAAAAAAAAAAATAACTGTACCCGATTGAGATAGCAGAAATGACCAAAAAAAACTGTCAAGGTCGACGAGCGGCACGGCCCGCTACCAGGCTGGGGCTTACTATGAAATTAAGTCATAAATTTCGGGGCGGCCCGAAGCTCGCTCGGTCGATGCTTGCGTATCAACCAGCTCGCATTGGGCCGCAGTATTGTGTCGGTTAAAGGTCCTCATACTGCCTACCGTGGTGCTCACTACTACCTCGTGTTTACTGTGACGAGACTCAAGCACATTGAACTTTTGGCAAGAAATAAATTCAGTGCCCGTGTGACCTACTAATCTGCAAAAAATGACAGACTGGGGAGTGTCTTTTGTCTCTGCCTTTTTTTTAAAGGTTGTTTTTTGAGCCCATTGTGAACAAGATACATCAGTCAGCATGATTATGTATTGAGCTACGGCAATCATCCGCCAGACCCACGGCAACGGGCGAGCCGACGCTCTTTGGCATGGAGCAAGCAAAACAAGATGACGAAAATGTGATCCACCGCCAAAAAGCACTTTGATCGCACTATAACACCCTTACTTAAAGGTAGCGAGCAGGTTAGGATTACAAGGCATGGTCCCCCTTAACGCCGGGGCCCGGGAATGGCATCAGATCATCAAACGACCCGCTCATTGCAATTTGGGTTGCCATTGAAGCAGCCTCTGAAAAAATCTGCAAAAGTATCGTACTGGCGTCCGAGGTTTCACTGGATTGAATTGGTCTGGCGCGCGGTCAGAATAGAGATTCGCTACTTCCATTGAAAGGATGAACAAAGATGCGCCGAATAGTGGAAAGGAAATTGCGCCAGGCCCAGAAAAACCCATGAGGAAAAGGAATAAGACAAGTCCCGTAGAGTTTCAATCGCCAATGACCAACAACTGATCTGATCCGACGGCTCCGACGGTGCAAGTTGGCCCGGGCCCGGTACGATTCTGAGTCTAATCTGCACTCATAGCCAAATGATGGGCGGGAGCGGGTACGCGCCGACTCTATCGTCGGAGCTCATTGTCACTGTTATTTAGACCAGTCAACGTTCGCTAGTAGGTGGACCGAAAACAGATGCATGAGGTCCAAACGCGATCACACCACCCCATGCAGAGATTTCCATGACAACGACTATAAAGGTGTGCGCACACGAGCAATTCGGCATTCATTTTCCCCTCGATCTGCGATCACCTTTCCTTTCCATTTCGTTTGCCTTTCTTTTCTTAACCCTTTCTCCCAGTCGACTTTTTACTCTAATCACGATGCGCTTCAACCTCACGTTCTTATCCTTGGCACTCAGCCTCACCGTCGTAACTGCGGCGCCAGTCTCTCATGCATCACACCTGTCCGACCCAAATGCTAAGAAGCCTGTTGAAGGAAGGATGATCGGTGCGTTGGGTACCTCGTTCCGTAACCTCGTCTCACTCATGCGTCGTCGTTACTTCAGGTTTTGCCTTACGTGGTGAAGACTAGTGCGTCTCCGCTACCCTGCATTTTCCCCGATCTTATTGGATGCTGAATAAACTGACAGTGCTCCGCTTGCGGCCCGCCAGACAGACAACGTCGACCAGCAGCTCGTAGAGGAAATCGAGTCCGAGCTCAAGAGCATATTCCGCCGCCAAACAAATAACGTCGATGAGCAGCTCATAGAGGAAATTGAGTGCGAGCTCAAGAGCATATTCCGCCGCCAAACAAATAACGTCGATGAGCAGCTCATAGAGGAAATCGAGTCCGAGCTCAAGAGCATTTTCCGCCGCCAAACAAACAACGTCGACGAGCAGCTCGTAGAGGAAATCGAGTCCGAGCTCAAGAGCATATTCCGCCGCCAAACAGACAACATCGACGAGCAGCTCGAAGAGGAGATCGAGTCCGAGCTCGAGAGCATATTCTGATGTTCTTGAGGCGCATGGTGGGAGATGCTGGTGGAGAGGTGATGACCTGCGTACATAGGGTAGCGTTCAATGTTTGATTGGGCATTCTTTCTTTTGGCGGTGACCCGTCAATGCAAACACCGAACACACTCGCGGCATCGTGAATATTCCGTGAGCGAGGGTTTTGTTTCGCTCTTTTAAGGTTCCAATATTCGTCGAACTTGATCCATCTGAGCCCTGGCGACCGTGTTGTAATTGACGCCCTCGCTCTCGATATACGCTGTATGTAGAGACATGAGAGCTTTAGAACATCCAAGCTACATGCTCACGACTTTGCGAATCTCTCGAGAGCGAGGGGTTTCCTCTTCTTTTGACAAAAAGGTTACATGTAAATTTTGACTCGACCTTGGTATATACTCCTCCTCTGCTGATCACGACATCTTATCTTTTACCCTCGAAAAAGTCACAACCATAATGAATTCTCCGTCTGCCCATTGATCCTCGTCGTCTGTACATCACTTTAGCTTTACATCCTTTCCTCCGTGGATCCTTTCCTTACTGGCCCTCAGATGCTCACAATTTAAAGTTCATCACGGATTTGACCATGCTTTCAACGGCTGCAGACCCCAATTTTCCAACCACGCCTGGAAGTTACGCGCGATTTTCATGTGACCCTCGACGTTTGGGTGGAGGTCGCTGTAAATTGAACGCAGAAACAGAGGAGTCAATAATGTACATCGGAAGAAGAGTGAAGTAAAAGAGCAACAATGAAGGAGGTAGAACGCACTCGGGGTAAACGTCTGCGTAGGTCACCCAGCCAGTGGTATTGACGAGGAAGCAGTTGTGGTCCCCCAACGCTTGACTGGACACAGAGAGGCGATGAGAAGGAGCCTCGGAGGACGGGTGCCTTTATCACTCACCGCGCTTCCCAAACTGACTCATACGCCCCAGGGTAATAGTACGCGTTTGGACCATCAGGCTGTGGCCAGCCCCACTGTGTTGAGGATGAAAACATGTTTTTCTCGCATGAAAGATACATCACTGACAGGGGTGAAGAGGAAAAACGGCTGGTGCGGGTAGAGGTGTCGGATCTTGGTCAGAAAGTCGACGTATGTCTGCATTCAAGGTGTGTTCATTCAGTATTTCAAACGTACTAGGGAAAAAAGGAGGAGACGGACGGCGATGAACGAATCTTGAGTGACGTTTTGCGCGGCGTCATTGGCGCTGTATTATGAATGAATGAAATGGTGGGAGAAAAGGGAGGAGGAACGGGGGTACAGACGCACCCGATGTGCACGACGACATGCGTACGATCCGGGACGTCGCGCCGGAAGTCCCACGGCGTCGTGTAGTTATGGATGGGGTCGTTGTAGTACGACGTGTCCTCGGTCCGGAAGAACTGGAACGACATCCCGTGGACGTTTCCGTACGAGAATATGTCCTGGATTATGCAGTTCGATTTATGTGAAGAGGGCATTTCAATGCAGGCGCACCGTTAACGCCGCGCCAGGCTGCGCGACGACACTTTCTTCCGCTTTATACGTTTCGCCAATGAGGAAGTCCCAAGCGTTGAGGATTCCTTCGGGGGTGGTGTAGCCCTAGTATTAGACAACATAAATGGAACAATGAGGGGCCTGGTGGAGGGAACCAAACTGAAACTGACCGTAGAGAACGAATCACCGATAAATTCGAACACAAGCTTCGAGGGCACATATGGGACCAGTTTGGCGCCCTGGAAAGAATACACATGTTAACTGTACACACAAAAAACATCGAGGCTCGAGGAACAGATCGAAGGAAAACATACCTCGTTCAGATCAACACTCTCCAAATTCATCTGACTACCAAAATACATCTCCGCATTGATCCTCACAACCGTCGTGGCGCCAGGCTTCTGTTTCACCGCCGGCAAGTCCAGCGGGATGGGGGTAGCGCCCTCGGTCGCGTTGATAGTAAAGAACGGCGCGTAGTCGATGGAGATGCCGAGTGCGACGAAGGGGGCAGTGGTGTTAGGCCCGAGGTTTATTGTGAGCGAAGAGAGGTCTTGGACGTTGAGCTTGAAACCGGATCCGGACCTATGGTGCGTACGAGTGTGAAGATTTGCAGAAGTTCATGCAGGTGAGTTGACACGTACCACCACGTTTCGGGCGCCTTATCCCATCGACCGTGATAGAAAATTAGGGGATCATCGTTGAGGATTCGGGCCTGTCTCTGAGGCATCGATGTCGCTCCGAGAGCACCGGCGACAAGAGAAGCAGTGAAGAAAATGGCATGGAGCATCTGTCCGACGATAGAAACGCGTTCTCGTCGAAATTTTAGAAATCGGCCAGCGGGTTTATATCAGAGGTTAGGGAGGATAAATCTCGGTGCATCGCGAAGGGCCGAGGAAGTTCCGGAGGCAGGTTGTCAGAATATGGGATTCTTTGAAGTTCTGTGTAGTGTGGCGAGCGAGGTGCTCAACTTCATCGCATTTACAAGATTACTGCCAAAACCTGTCCTTCTGGGCTTCGATGGAACGGCAGGCGGGATGACTGCAGGAGAGTCGAGTGCAGCCAAGAATGTCGGGAGCAGATGAACCTCGATGAACATTAGGTCAGGTGGTGAGACGATGCACGCCATCATGGAAGCACTGCAACCAACGCGGTCATTTAGAGAGTCGCAAATCTGATTACTCTGAGCCAGGGGCCATGAACCCGTAGCCTCCAAGTCCATCAAGATTCTGCTTCGCTTCTTGAGGCGCAGAAAATTACCAAAAGGGTCCCCAAGCGACATCGGCATTATCCAGTTTGAAAGATTATCAAGGAGCGATACAAGGTGGGAGTACCCGGTGGTCAATCCTCGTTGAACGTCGAGGAAAGACTGGCACAGACCGACTTCAGAAAACGTCTATGGTGGAGGAGAACGATGCGAATACCGATCAGAAACCGCATCAGTGCTCGGCATAACGTGAGGCCGGTCCACGGACCAGTCCGGGACTCGCGGACATTACGCCAATGCCGGCGGCCCTTCCTCTCGCTATATAATGACCTGAAATCAGCACCTGCCCTCCATACACCTTTCCACCAGAAGGCCAGAACAATCAATGACCTCCCCATCCAGGCAAACAGAACCCCCGCCAATCTCAGGCATCGATCACTTGAAAATCCCCACCAGCTCCCTCGATGCCAAGATAGCATTCTACACCTCCATCCTCCCCTTCACCCACCTCAGACACTTTGACCACAAATATGCCAGGTCCAGTGAGGTGTTCGCCGTGATCCTGCAGCACCCACAAACTCAACTCCTGGTGGAGCTACGCCTGAATCCTGAACAGGCGGCGAAACAGAAAGGGTGGGACGCGGTAACATGGAGCGTCGAGACGCGCGCCGATCTGGAGACGTGGCATACCTGGCTCGTCGAGCGCGGGTCGAGTGCAGCCGCGTGCTGAAAGGATTCAAGGCTGGGTGCTCGTCGCGGAGGATCCGGATGGCGCGATGGTGCGTTGGTACTGCAAAGAGACGCACGAGTGGGATGAGAACGTCGATGTCGGTGAGTGCCCGTGATGGCGCGACATGGAGTTTCGATTGATGATGAGTTTACTTCAGATGAGAAATGGCTTCCAAGTTGAAAGGAAGTTCACCTGCAGTTGAATAGAATGCAGCAATTTCAAATGAATTTTATCCTCCATGCCGGTTCACCGCGTGAGTTCGACTCGGCCTTCTTGTGTAATGTTTCTGGTATTGCTAGAAGTTCGGAATTTCCTCCATCTTGAAATTTAACCATCAGTGAGTTGGAGCAAGGGCAGAGAGCTCAGAGAACAGATACAAGGACACGCGTCGGCATTCCCCTCTGCGCATCATGGGTTCGACTGTGAGAATGATGCCTAGGGACCCGCCGATTGTAGAAAATATTCTTCCTGCATTGAACACTAAAGGAATTCGCACCTGGAGAGGTAGCCATAGCTTTCGGCGGCCGTGGAAGGAAATGAATGTTCATTTCCGGCGACAGTCCAAGGAGGAAGGGGGATGGGTATGCCTTTGCCGGTGTTTAAGGTGAGATCTCAAATAGGCAAACAGATTAACTCAAGACAATATGGCCCTCTTTATATAGTGAGGTACGAATGTCACTGCATACTTGTAAAGCGTCTGTCTACGAGTAACGAGAGACTAATGACCCTCGGGCCTCGAGGGCTGTCATCTCGACAGGGGGTACAGATTCAGGCTTCGCGGCGAGGCAGTGGTCAAATTTGAAAGGACTTCTTCGTCAAACGCGATGCATGCAGCGCTGGTTGCAGTGAGAAGGAAAGGTGGAAAGTGATTGCCGATCACCTGATGGGATCATGCCATTGTCGCGGTCACGGATGCCGTTTTGGGCAAGGCGCGTCTGATCGCGCTGCTTTGTTCAAAAACAAAGCGCAGACCCGAGGCTGTGTATAAAAGGGAGAGTCCAATTCGACTTCTTCCTCGTCCCTTCCCCGCTGCCACCAACAAACCAAATATAACCTCGCTCCAGATCTTCCGGTTTCCTGCTTCACGTCTTGAACAAATACTATGACTGCTCTTAGAACGACCGCGCGAAAGCAGATGTTATCTGCGGTGGCACTCCGCATATTTGGTGATGTCAGTGGTATCTCTTTACCGTTTTCATACAACAGTCTTCTTACTGGTCTTGTAGGCGACGAATAGAATCGGTGGTTTCACCACTGCCCAAGACATGCCCAAATCGAAACCGATGTCTCGCCGCGTTGCCCGGAAACATACGAAGAGACTTCGTGCGAATGCCACCCCGGATAATGAAACTGTAAGCTTTCCTTACCCATTCATTTCTATCATGCCCTGATATTTCAAATTCATGACAGCAGGAAAATGGTATCGCAATGGCGGAACCTCTGCCTGCCCGTGACGCCGACGACCAGTTATCTTCCCCTCCCATCCATCCCCTGCTCGCCGATATGTACAGGACCACTCCGCGCCCAATTCCCAAAATGATCATTCGCACCCTACCCATTCCTTCCCCACCCCCGAAGAAATTCCACGGCC